>PVJO010005541.1:16942-97633 GCA_004026905.1 Hystrix cristata
TGGAGAACATACTATTAAGTGAAATAAATCAGACACTTATTAGTACACATCGAATTGTTTCTCTGATATGAGAAACCATAAGTGTAAATAAGGACAAAGGGGTAGAATAGATATTTTGTTTAAAAAAGAAAAAAGAGAGATAGTATTCAAAAGAGAGAACTAGATAGGGAAAAGGGGGATAAAGAAGGTTAAAAGAAAAATAAGATGAAAGGGGAAAAAATGGTAAAGTGTAGCTACACTTGTTGCAAATAGGGAGGGGTGGGTGAGTGTAAGGGAGGGGAGGGGAAGGGGGGGAAGAGGGGGGAAAACCAAGATGTATCATGTACAGGTACAAAATAACCATGTTGATTATGAACATTATGTATACAATGTACCAATACATGTTCTTGGTAAAAATAATAAAAAAATTTAAAAAAAAGAATAGGGGGAACAGTACTGCCTGTACACACCACCCCACTCCCACCCCACCCCCACAGACACAGGGCCTGCAGTAAAGTCCTGGGGAACAGGAGGCTAAAAGGGCAGCTGGGCACAGGGCACACCGGCAGTTCCTCCACAGGGCTCCACCTACATGCCAGTCATTCTAAAACAAGCCCCTCCAGCTGCAGAAACAGATGCTAAAGGCAGCTCCATCTGAGTAACAATGTGGCTTTCTCCTAATATGGCCCACCTTACAAAATGCAGTAGCACATGGAAAGAGTTCAGCCACCCTCCCAGCCTTCCTGGTATAAAGGAGAAAAATGTCTTGGGAATGACCAAGTGGTAGAATCAGTCAAGTGTCATTGTACCAAATTACAAAGAGAAAAGATAGCCAATGAGAATGCAATGAGACATTATGTAACAAACACTTGCATATCGACTATGTGCTAGGCAGTCAGCTAGCAACAGATGTGGAGAAATGAGAAAACTACTTGACCCAAAAAAATCAAACTGAGAAGGGGAAAAAAGACAGAAGGCAGGAAGGGTGTGCTATTTAGAAGCAGAAAGTATAAACTATAGGTATCTAATATGTGGGTTATCCGAAGTCAGCAGGACAGCAGAAGCAACCAAATACTGGGGACCAAAGTCTGAACCCCACACAGGCAATACTTCTGCTTACTTTCACTAAGTGCCCAATGAAACAAGAATAAAGGAGATTACATTAACTGGCTTCTAGCAGAGATATGAAAAGTTAAGGAACGCAAGATCTCTACAATGTCTTCCCAGCTAAACCGCACAGCATCTTGCAATACAGCCAGGTGGCCACCAATAAGATGCTGAACTGGGCAAAGCCATGTGCAGCCCAAACCAGGCGGATATCACAGAAGGTGAGATTGAGGACTATAAAATGTGTACAACCCATAAATTGACCGTGGATTTTCAAAGAAAGGCTAAAATGAAAAGCGACATCAAAAATATGCCTAAGCAATACTACTGTTATTTGCTAGGAAAAAGCAAACACTGTGTCCTTTAGCTTGTCCTTCTAGGCTCAGTTCTAAAAAGCCTTTGCTGAAACACTGGCATGAACAACGCTGCCAAATCCATAACCCACTATCCCATCTAAAGTCCACTGCTGACCACAACTCTCACACATCCTAGCTCAGGATTAGATACTAGCCTCTAAAATTATAAACACTTTTCTAATAAAAATGATCTCCCAGAACCACAGCACCGATAATACATGAGAACTTAAATGTTTGGTTCTTGAACTGGACAGAATTTTCCCAGTCCAAAGTTAATTAGCCCACCAAGGAATGAAACCTACAGCCCTGGCCTGCAAAAATGCAAAGGACTGGCTGGCTGCACTAAACTTGCCTTGAATATAAATGTTATGCAAAAAAAAAAAAAAAGGATAATTTATCTAAACACAGTGTAGGTAGCTCCGCAATCAGTATCTCATAAATAAAGAGAGAAAGATGAAGGGAAAGCTCTCTAATTGATTTTAAAATTAGTTCCAGCAAAGAAATAATCTGACAACCAACAAGGTCGACCACAGGAAAAAAATATGTAACCCTCAGTAAAAAGTGCACCAAAAAAATTCAATGAATCAAGATATCTGGACTACTATGAAAGAAGATAGGCAGAAAAGCCTGAATAAGAGTACAAAGTCAATGGGGACTAATCTTCAAATGTGCTTAAAAATCCTAAAATTAACCTGCTTGGTGGACTGAACCCAATCTGTACTGTGTGAATGGAACATACATTATAAGGAAACCAGAGCACAGAGAGAGGCAGAACCAGTCAACCCAAAGGCAGCAACTAGATTGAAACCATGAATGGGGAAGAGGAAATAGCTACAGAAAACTAAGCCATGTGAGACCTAGCTAGCAAAACATGCAATCCAATTAGGAAGCAGAGAAAGAAAAACAAACAAATAAAAAACAGGAGTGCAAAAAATTCCCTCCTGGGACCAGGACATTGGCTCCAGCTGAAATAGCTACGAGAAACAGCCAAGGAGATTAGGAGCAGACTTAGAGGTGGCAAAAATTATGCCATTCAAACGCAACCTACAGAACTAGGTATCATGCTTCATCAGATATTTTGACTTAACATTTGATAAATGTGGCCTGCTGTAATCCCAGCTACTTTAGGAGGCTGAGGGAGAAGGATCATAAATTCAAAGCCAAACCGGGCAACTTATGGAGACCCTGTTTCAAAATAAAATAAAAAGGGTTCAGTGATGGAGCATCCCAAATACTGTAAAAAAAAAAAAAAAAAAAAAAAAAAAAAAGAATTTTAAACATTGCCTAAATGCCTACTGTGTTCAAAGCCCTCTCCAAGATACTGAAAGAGAGGCTATAAAGATGAGGAAATTATGTCATTCCTGGCCTGGTGGAGGTTACACCTCACAATGGGAAGTAAGTGTGTACCCAAATAAACAGCACAGGATGCTATGGAGACGGGAAAGCCATGTGTGGGGAAGTCTCTGGCCTCAAAGGGCCTTTAAGAACCAGGGCAAGAAAGAGGGGCAGTACCTCCACGCAGCAGGTATATTAAATGGTCACAGGACAGTAAATATGATGGTGCCGTCAATTCTGAAAACAGAATTACTTTACTGCAGCTCAGAGGACTGAGAAGAGACAGAAAATATGAACACACAGCACAAGAAAGATTTAGATAAATTGGAAATGTAGAACTATGTGATAGTGATGATTAAAGCAACAAAGAAAGAGAGATGGATTGAAAGAGGTAAATGTACAAGGTTCGGAGGAGGATTAACCACCAAGACCCACTAGGTGACTATTAAAATCCCACAAAAAGCATTTGAAAAAGGGAGGTAAGATCATTGGAAAAGGGATATATAACTAAAGGAAATGAAAGAAAATATAATTTGTAATAGGAAGAAGAAAGCAAATCAAAGGGCAGCAAGACAGGCACATGCTGTCTTCTTCAGTTTAAAATTCACTTAAAAGATCAGTGGAATATACATTTTAGGAAACTGCTATCTACCCAGAAAACCAATGTCTTGACCTCATCACAAGGAGCCAGGCTTGACCCCCAGTGACCTCTCCAGGTGAGAAACAGATCATCGCAATGTTTTAAGTGGTGGGAACTAGATGGTAATCTTAAAAATCAGGACATACACATTCTGGAATCTTAAATAGGTGAGTTAGGACCCACCCAAAGTCTCCTAATAGTAATTTTTTTTCAGTCTTCTAACAAAAGAGATTTCAAGTATTCTCAAAAAAATGCTCAGATCGAACAAATCTGAAACCAGTACAGAATGCCTCTGCCAGTGCTGACATACTCCGTTTTGATCACATTGCTGCAGTCCCCCAAATCTCCCCACTGGAAACCGGTGAAATGCTATATCCATTTCAAAGAGCCTTTGCTTTTCTCCAAGGTCCTTAATGCCAAGCAGGAGTTCCTCTCTAATTCACTATTTGCCTTATGCTCCCTATCACAACTAGGAGATCATAGTCAGTGGGTTTATTGGTTTGCCCCTACTTCACTTAGGGACTCCAACTCTACAGCTTTATGTTAGTATGCATCTCAGCAGCAGCATCCCCCACCTGAGGGTCCAGAGGGACAAGTCATCCTGCTTTCTGAAGCCTAAATTAGAGAGAATAGGTTGAGAACCCCTTTTAATCTCGTCTAAATGCCCAAGCCCCTTGGGACCCTGCACAGTGAATGGAGTTATCAGAACCCTACATGGCCCTGCCTCTGACAAAAAGCCCTTAAGGATCCCAGGATACCACTAATAACACACCTACAGGCAGCTCCTCTCTGCCAACTGCCTGCCCAGGAGACTGAGAAAGTCACACCTGGGAGACAATTCCAAAAAAAGGGGCCGGGGGGTGGGGAGTAAGTTCACAGGGAGGAAACTGCAAGACAGAGTGATGGAAATGAATAGACACTGACAGCACTGAACTACCAGCCAGGGAAAGACTGCAACCTTGGTGTCCGTGTGTCCCAGAGTACCAAGTTCAAGCACTTTGTATGTGTGTTTGGGGCATGGGGAGGACAGAGATGAGACAGCTGTAACAGGGAGAAACAGATAAACTAAAGAAAGGAGTTGGAGAAAAAGGCCCTGGAGGTGAAAGCAAACTTTCTACACTAAACACTTGGGAGTTGTGTAAATTACGTACCTATATTCAAGGTAAATTTCAGCTCTGTATCTCTTTGCCAACTACAATAGCACTGCAAGAACCAACTTCAAGGGGGAATAAGTCAGCCCCTTCATCAGATGCCTGGGGGCTATTTCCTTTGTCATTAACACTCCAAGTGTAACACAAAGCCCCTGGCAGCCCTGAGCAATAGAGCACTAGGCTTTCCAGTTTCAGATCAAAACCAAAGGCTCCCTAGGAAGTCCTGAGATTGCACAATGTGCTATCTCCTTCAAGGCAGCAGCTCAGAAAACCCGCAGTCTTTCTGAAGGACAGAGCACTTACTTCGTTATGGCAAACAACTGGATAAAATCTGCTTTACCTTTAGGGAAACCCTGATGCACGTCTGGGTTCACAAGAGCACCACATATGTGTGAGTGTTCTTGAGCAGCTTTCGGCCTGAAGGAGTTACCATCTCCTAAGCGCTGACACTGGGTCCCCTGAATAATCCAGAGACACGATCAACACCATCAGATACATCAAACTGGACTCCTTCTGAGGGAAATGCTACACACCTCTGCTTTTAGCCCTCCCATCATACTGTCCATCTATACACCAAGCTTCCGTGAAATCCCAGCATCAGTGGCTACCCAAGAACTCCTGGATAATACTGGAATGCAGCTGGCTTGGTGAAAACTGTTCCTTTGATCATAGCATTTTGTCCAAGCAATTCTCCTGGCTCCAATTAGAAAGTAACCAGAAAGGGGGTGTGGAAGTATACAGTTACCCTTGGGCAAAACCTTGTCTTCCTGTAATAATTTAAGAGAAATGAACTTTGTCTGTGTGAAAAAAAGAAAAGGCCAATTTGCCCTCTTCTTCCCTGAATGTACAGATGTCTCAAAAGATCTATATTATTTGATGACAGGCTACTAGAGTTTTTAGTTGCAGGAGGAAGAGAAACCGTGAAACAATCTCTTCCAAGCCGATGTGGTGGCACACACTTATAATCACAGCACTCTGGGAGGGTGAGGCAGGAGGAGCACAGCAAGTTTAAGTCCAGCATACACAACTTAGTGACACTCTGTCTCAAAATTAAAAAAAATAAAAAGAGCTTAGGATATAGGTAGCTCAGCATCCAAGGCCTTGGATTCAGTACTGAGAAAGAAAAAGAAAAAGAAAAAAAAAAAAAAACAAAAAAAAAAACCTCCATGTGTTCTTAGAAGGGCAGAACCCACTGAATCTTGTCTGGGAGCTCCTGGGCAAGAATTTCTGCATGCCATCTGCCTGCCCTTGAGGACGCGCCTGCCAAAGACTTTCCCTCTTTACCTCCTTCTCCACTTCCTTAACCTATACCCTCTCCCATTTGGTCTGTGGTTTAGGAAAGGCTCTAATACATAAACTATCAAGTTACATTTTAATCTATTTCAAAGCTATGACCCCCAGAAAATGCCCAGTAATTAAACAGAAGGTAATCTCCACAGAGTGTTCTCAGGCCCTCCACAATCCATCCATCACATATCTCCTAACAATCCTCAAGCACTTTGTGTTTCTGCAACCACAAGATTACTCCCTGCCCTGATCTAACTAGGGCAGGCACATATTCTTGTGTGTGCTGTATTTTGAACAAGGGCACTTGGCCAAAGGGACACAGAGAACAGGAGCTGAAATTCAACCTCCATTCTGTTGCCAAGCATACACTCTTATGGGAGGCTTTTCTCCCTGGAGAAAAGGGCACCCTTCTCTAATCTGCACAAAGATGCCGTAAGGGCTAACAAGGTCCTGGCCCCAGTCCCTACTCTAAGAATACTTGACTGGGCTCCCACTGTAGCTATAAGAATAGCTGGGAAGTAGTAAAGTAGAAACCCAAGACTCTAAGGTGATTACTACTGCCTAGGCTTTAAACGCATATAGTCATAGACCACAGGGAACCCCACATGATTTTCCTTCTTATACCCACATTGTAAATGTCTGTTAACTTTAGAATAAGCACAGAGCAGAATCTTGCATTCTCTATAAGAGCTCTGGGGAATTCAAGTAGAAAAAACCAAGCACTCGGAATCCTCCAGTATGAAGAGGAATGGCTGGACCAATACCCACAGTTCCCATTCACTGCATCATTCTCCCCCAGAGCTTTGGTCAGCTGATGCTATTCAAAAGAAAAACTAGAATGTGCACGAGATCAGTTCTGATCTAATAAGATCTTCTCTTCTACAAATTATCTTATAAAATCACACCACTGACACAAAATCTAAGCATGACATTCCTCAGTTTAAAATTCTTAAATATGGAGCTGGGTATTTAGCTCAGTGGTTAGAGTGCTTGCCTTGCAAGGACAAGGCCCTGAGTTCGATCCCAAGAACCAAAAAATAAAATAAAATAAAATTCTTAAATATAACCTAGAAGGTATGGCATACAAGACTTCAACACATGTTCCCTGCCTAAATAACCAAGTCCCTTTCTCAGGACTCCTAATTAGCTAGACCCCAGTCTAGACATACGCAGTTACTATCCTCACAGCTCATCGTAAGGTCCACATTCTCTCCTCTTCCACTAGGATTCTGAGATGTTCCCAGTACACAGAGGACCCAGCCCTGCCTGTGGATTAATATCACACAGGTGGCATGCAACTCACCATCCACATTGGCTACCCATTATCTTATCTGCTCCCCCAAACTTGCCTCATTCTTGTTATTGCTGCTTCCCAGGTCAGAAACTGCCTTGCACTTTTCATCTAGCTGACTCCTCTTCATCCTCAAGGCTTTAAAGGTCACTTTCTCACAGAAACTTTCCCAGATTATGTACTTTCTCTAAACTTAATTTTTTTCACAACAGTTAACATAAATGGAATTATTTATGTACAGTATTTCCCCTACTAGACTTAAAAGCTCCAGGAGAACAGGACTAGAGAACAGTCTGTTCATGACTTGCTATATCCCCAGAACAGTACCTGGCTGCCAGTATATACTGATAACTGATGCATGCATTCCATTTCTAAAGCAGAGCTGTCTCTATTAGTAGCCACTAGCCTCATGTGCCAACTGCGTCCCTGAAATGTGACAGAAGGAATTCAGGTGTGGGACAAGTATAAAATATATGCCAGATTTCAAAGACGCAGTTAAAAAAAAGAAAAAGGAAGCTACCTCAATAATGTTTTAATATTCATTAAATGTTGAAATGATAATATTTTGGATGGGTTAAGTCAAATAAGATACATGAAAGTTAATATATTTCAGTTTTTAAATGTAGGTAGTTGACAGTTTTAAATAATACATACAGCTGACCTACACGGCTTGCATTATAGATCTATTGGACAGTCCCTGCCTGCAGGGCCCTTCCTCCAATTTGCTAACTTCTCCACCTTGAACAATCAAGTGTACAACAGTTGCTCCAGAAAGCCTTCCCAAACCACCCACAACAAATGGCTTCTCCAGGGTGCCCTCTGCAATCATGTTCAAGGTGTGCTGTATTACCTAATTTCTGATGGGACCATTCACACTGCACTCTGCCAAAGGACTTTAATGAACAAATAATGGATATTCTTATTTCCCTCAAAAGCTGTATGTTGCAGCTACTATAGCTAAGCCTTCCTGAGAACTTTCTTAAAATGGAAGCTATCAAGAGTGAACAGGAAAAAAAAAAGAACAACAACATAGAAGCAGAAGAAGCAGAAGCAGAAGCAGAAGAAGCAGAAGAAGAAGCAGCAGAAGAAGCAGAAGAAGAAGCAGAAGAAGCAGAAGAAGCAGCAGAAGAAGAAGAAGCAGAAGAAGAAGCAGAAGAAACAGCAGAAGAAGCAGCAGAAGCAGAAGAAGAAGCAGAAGAAGCAGAAGCAGAAGAAGCAGAAGCAGAAGCAGAAGCAGAAGAAGAAGAAGAAGAAAAAGAGGCAACTTACTTTGGTAGGAAACAAGGAACCATATTATCATTATCCTGGCTAAACTAGGAAATATATTCCAACAACTTCCCATTGGCCACTAGGCTAAGAGAAATGCATCTTTCACCCACTGAACAACTCTAAAGGGTCTTCAAAAAATGTAAAATTTTTAGTAGGTTAGTTCTTTCTTCAGAAAACCCAGTATCATTCTACCTAAACTACAACACCCCGAAACACTGCTTAAAATTCAGCTACGTAATCTACATTAACATAATGGTTTGGCTGATGATGCAGGCACAAAAATTAATGTTCAAGAATTTTGAAGTTGGGGTTGCTGTGGGAACCTTAATTCCAACTGCAGGGCACAGATAGAGAGTTGTGGACTACTCCTGATAAAATTGGAGATGTGTATTTACACTGTGCAATGAGGCAGGGCCACAGTTACTGAAAGAATCTCATTTTGGCATTTCTAGGCATTTAAATTCTCAACCTTACCACAGTACTGTCTGCTGCATTAAATTGCCTCCTCTATGGGGAAAAAAAGGAAGCAAATGAACTGATTGGCCAGACATTCAAATCACCCATCCTGTGTATGTTTTTTATGCATGATCTGATTCAAAAGACAATCATGATATTTTTATTTTACTCTTACGGGATGTCTATAAACTCGCACACCAATAGAAATAGCATATGAATTCCAACTTGTGCATGCACCATGGTATGTATATGTACAAAACACTAGAAAAGCAATTTCACAAGTTTAGAACTACAAAAGCAAAAAAAAAAAAAAAGTAGACAGTCCACAGCACTAACTTCAAGCACAATGTTCAATTTCAGTTTTTTTTGTTTTTTTGTTTTGGTGCTGGGGATCGACCTCAGGGTCTTGTGCTTGCTACGCAAGCACTCTAACCACTGAGCTAAATCCCCATACAATGTCAAATTTCAGAAACCCATCCAAACACTTGCCTCTGGCAGTGGCTCTCACTGATGACCTAGTTCTACAACTATTGAACGAAGACTTAAGTTCTCAGAAGGCAATAATAAGCGTGGAAACAATGCCTGTAAAATTAACCCTTAATCAAACCCAAGAAAATGTTCAACTCCAATCCCTATCCCCAACCTCTTACAACTCAGAAAGATGGAAAGAAAATAAGCACAAAATTCAAAACAGAAAAACTGCCTATCTGTATGCTGAATACTAACTCCTGGAGTTTTTATTCAAAGTGTAATTTCTCAAAATTGATATACCCAGTCATACATGTTGGTTAGGCAAGCACTTATTCAGTCAAAAGACTCAAAAAATAGCAGCAAACAGTGCAACTAATTATGGTCATTACTTGCAAAAGATGAGGAGGGATCTAAAGGAATATATACACAAAGATTCAGTTCTTCCTATAGCAAAAACGTGAAGAATTATCAAATCAAAATGATCAGCAGAAATGGGCCCTATCACAACATAGGTGAGATCTGGAGTTGTTAATGGATAAAACTCATCCACCACCTTACACGTCTCAATCCCAAGTGTTCTGAGCCCTCTCAAGAGGAGTGCCCAGACTGCCCAACGGAAATGGAGCCAAGCAGTGAGGGTATCAGGAGAAAGAGGCCAGCCTAAGGGCAGCCAGGCAGCAAATATTAGGAATACACCGGAGATTTCAAATACTTGTCCTTTTGTACTCTCATGGACATTTAACTAATTCCCTTTGGTTTCTGCACAGAAGCTTGGCCACTTTGCTGTTCTTACCTGTGTGTTTTCTCCCTCCAGCCTTGGTGGTCGGATGCTGGACAGGTGGATGGTCTTGTAGTCCCCAGAGTTCAGCTTTACAACAATGGCATCAGCATTCAGAACCTGCATCACCTATAGGCAAGAAGGTAAAAATACATAAACTGGCTTTGATTGTCCCCATCACATGCCAAGGAGGAAGGCCCACCACAGTTACACGTAGAAAGCGAGATCAACAGCCATTTGCAGTAGATCCAGTACCAACCTTTATCATACAACAAGTCCAAGAAAACTATGCTACAAGTTCCCAGGGATCTTATGGTGATTTCTTAACATAACAAAAGGTACATCATTCATAAAGAGCCAATCTTATTTTTCTTACCCTGGCCAAGTCATGTGGTTAACTATAAAGCTTAAGAACTAGAAAGTCAGTCTCTACATGTTACTGAAGATTTTGCTTGAAAAGAGTTGTAAACTAAAACCAAAATCCTTATCGCAATACAAATCTAGGCAAAGAGGCAAGGGTTGGATTAGAAAAAGGTACCACCACTAGGTGAGAAAGAACCAAAATAGGCGCCGCAACAGAGAGCAGAAGAATCAAAGGCAAGTGAAGGGCAGATGGAATTATCATTTTGGCATGGAAAAGAAGATGCTCAGCTATTAATCACACAGGCAGAAACGTTAAATCACTAAGGCATTACCTTGGCTACTCTAAAAGCCATCTTTTTAGAGCACTACTACAGACCTCTCTGTTGTAGAAACCAAAATCATTAACACTGCACCACACTCTCAGTTGAAAAAGATTAACTTCCAATCTAGGGTACAAGGATATCTATTTGAAGGGCAAAAGCACAAATATTCCTCTGTGAAGGTTATTAGAACATTCCGCCAATGTGTACAGAATAAAATTTCATTCAAACTGGGACAGGGCCACATCAGGGTTATAACCAGAACCCATAATATGGCCAGCAGTCTAAAATTCACTCAATTATATTCAGACCCTGTTGTTTCAAGGCTGGTTTTTTTGCAAGCAATATTTTGCTACAAGGTAGCTGCTGACTACAAAACACTGTCACCATCCACTTCATCTGCAGAATGAAAATCAAACTCTTCTGCGCTTCAATCAGCCCCCATTAGGAACCACCAGGTGGCTGAACAAACTATCCAGTCAGCTGCCACACAGTATAGGAAGACTGACAAAATTTCCCTCCTCTTTTATGCACAAAACAAGCAGATTCTTCTTTGCCATGATGGATGCAATACTGCTAAGTATCTAAAGGCAAGCTTCTCTATTTCCTTGAAGGTTTAAGATCTTTCAGCACAGAATATATCCATTTACTTTCAGACTCCTCCAAAAGCAGATACTCTCTACTTCTTATAAACAACCACCCAATCACGGACCAAAGAGTAAAGACTGCTTTTAAAGGACAACCTGAAGAAAGCAAAGAGATGAAACAAGTGAGAAATTATACATGACAGAAAATGGCAGAAGCTAAGTGTCATCAAACGGAATGAATGAGATAAATAAGATGACAGAATCAAACCGGAAGTCCATGTCAGGCCGACTATAGCTGGTGTTGGAAGGATACCCCAGGGATTGACTATTATAAATAAATGAAGCAGCATGGAAAACCAGTGATCAGACTGAAAGAGCTGAGTGGATTAGGACAGGGGAAATTTTTATTTAGTTTTTTAGATTAACAAGGAATCCTGAAAGCAGCAAAAAGCCTCAAATACCCATAACCAATCTACTATAAACTTATGACAGATCTGATAACCAAGTAAGCTAAGCACCAAACCCCCAAATTTACCTGGCCAGAAAAAAACTGATGAAGACCAAAGGCCTAAGTGTCACACCAGGACCAAAGCATATAGGACCATCCAAACCAAAGAGTCCCTGATGCCAATCACAAAAACATGTTCATAAATGTAGAGCCTAAAAACAGCCTGGCAGGTATAACCAAAAATATAGACTCAGCAACTGAAAGAGAAAGCATAGATCTTATTTCTATTACCATCTAGACACATTGGTGCCAGATAAAAATTCCCAGAGCAATGGAAAGCCTTCCTTTTAATGGTACCAGTAGTAGATAACTGACCAAAATAGAAAAGCTTTTAAAGCTAATCATTTCCCTATCCTTCATAATCCCACATTTGTGCGAAAGGAAAATGAACAACAGAATATTCAGGGGTGAGATTTTCACAATATGTAGTATTCTGCCATTCTAACTTCAAACCAAAAAGAAAAAAAAAAAAATCCTCTAAGCCATACTAAGGATAGTACAGCAAATCAGCAGAGTTCCTTCAAAAGGATACCAAAAGATAATAAGGTAATCTTATAGTGTCTCAAATGAACAAATATCATGGTGGTTCCAAAACCATTGCAGGACAGATCTACACCTCCTCTCAAACCAAAACTAAGTCTTATCAAACTGTCTTTGCCCAAAACAGAGGGCAAGTCTTATCATCAAGACATGAGAAATATCTTGACATTCTCTGTATCTTAGTCGTGCTCAGAAAGGAATAACACCAGGGAAAGTATCACAGTGCTCACGCCTTCACCCCCTGATTGCAGAATGTGAAGATCTAAGCACACCCTGTGACAAGGTACTGGTATTCGTCACCAATTATAATGTGTTAGCAGAAGCATCGCTGAATAGATTCTTGGAGCTGTAAATTTTAGGCCACAGCAGCAGGCTCTCTGCTTGGCATATCCCTGATTAGAAACCTCCTCTTCAGGAACTGCGCACTCTGGTGCTACCAGCTACGTGAGGCTCAGCTTTCTGGGGGAGGGTAAGCATGCACACACGTTCGTGTGTGTGTGTGTAAGTAGGTGTATGGTTTTCTACTCCTCTGTAAATTGTGCCGTTACTATCCAGAGAACAAGCAACTCCTGAGCAGAGACATGGAATAAGCAATAAAATACTGGTTACAGTCACACGCTGTGCAGTAAGTAAAATGCAGACTGGATTACTATGCAAAGCCTGCTTGTCAGCACCACCCCAGACCGTATCTGAGCAGTGGTATTCCTTGTGGTGCTTTTCACCAAGATGGCTGAAGTAGGCCCGCACTGCTGGCCCTCCCCAAAAGCTGCAGGTCCCCACACTGAGCCACCCTTGTGAATGCACACACAACGACCACCTAAGCCTCAGGAGCAGGAATCTGCAAGGAACCAGTTGCCAGCTGTACTCAAGACACATGCTCAGTCCAACTCCCTCCCCATCTCGTAAAGCCAAAAATAAAGGGAAAATGGCTTAACAATGACACAACATATAGGCCAAGGGCAGCCACAAGTCAGAATTACCGAGTCCTGTCAGGAAGAAGAAACATTCATTCCTCCCTGGCCCCGCCACACTGCCTATCTACAGAGCCCATCCACAGCACTTACTGGGTTTCTTAGGCCCCTTCAGCATGAGTGAATGAGGAGCAAAGAGCCTTACTACAGCCTCCTGAGCTGAGGCCCTCCCAGCAGCTCCCCAAACACAACCAGCAGCTCCAATGCTACCACAAACCTTGGACCATCAGCCAAAATGGGGCCTCCCACAGGCATTACCAGAGAATGCCTTTTGATGAGGCCACTGGGAATAAGACACAAACGCCCTTCTCCCTCTCTGAAATCAAGACATCTGGCAGCTTTTCCTGCTCCCTAAGGTTGTGTGCTATGTTTATTCTCCCTAGTCCTTCACAAAAGTACAGCTGTCACCCCTGTCCTCTACAGAAAACTAATCTCAACATTATCATCAGACAAATTTCAACAGGGGACAGCCTACCAAATATCTGCCCAGCATTCCTCAAAATTGTCAAGGTCATCAAAAACAAGAAGAAGTCTGAGACAGGAGAAGCCTAAGGAGAAATAGCAACTAAGCCATGGAATGGGAAAAGGACATTAGGATAAAATTAAGAAAGCCTGAATAAAGAATAGGTACGTGAACAACAACATATAAATACTGAAACATTAATTATAGCAAATGTATCAATATACACATGACATATTAATGATAAGAGGCCCAGGGGTGGGAATGGATGGGTAATATGGAAACCCTGTGCTATCTGCTTGCTCTAAAACTGACTTTAAAAATTAAGTCCATAATAACACACTAATTTTAAAAGGTAGAAATTTTTATTTTCTTTTAATTCAATCATTCTTTTTCTTATCAGCAACTGACCTCTCTGATGCAGTAAAGCCTATCTTTCTAGCCCCACAATTCCCAGAACTTCATTTTCACCTGGAAGTCATAAGACAAAAGCCAGGGAAGTGGCTAGTATTTTATTCTGTTTTCTCCATGTTACCATTTGAGAATATAATGATAGAGGCTAGATGATGGCAAAAATATTAAGAAGTACCCTTGTTTAATAATCATATGAGAAAGCCACTTTCACTCCTCATAGTATTAAAAGTCCTAGCCAGAGCAATTAGGTAAGAAAAAGAATTAAAAGATATCCAAATTGGAAAAGAAGATATAAAATTATCACTCTTTTCATATGACAACCTAATGATTCCACAAATACTGCTAGGACTAGCAAACAAATTCACAAAAGTAGCAGGATACAAAGTTAATGCCCCAAATCAGCTGTATTCTATATACAAAACATGAACAATCAGAAAAAGAATTGCATTTCTGATAGCATAAAAGAGAACAAAATACTCAGGAATTAACTTAGGAAGTAAAAATCACAATGAAAGCTACAAAACATGCTAAAAGAAATTAAAGACACCATAAATAAATAGAATTTTTAATTTTAAAATTCATACGGAATCTCAATGAACACAAAATAGCCAAAATAATCTGAAAAAAAGAAGAAAACTGGAAGACACATACTGCTTGATTTCAAAACTTAATACCCAGTTACAGTAATCAGAATCATGTGGTACTAGCATAAAGACACATATGGACCAAAGGAAGACAGTTGATAAGAAAACTTTTTCATATATGATCAAATGATTATTAAGAGGAATGCCAATATCATCAAGGGGAAAACAGTCTTTTCAACAAACGGTGCTAAGAAAACTGGATATATAAACGTAGAAAATGAAGTTGAACCTTTACCTAACAATATATACAAAAACTGACCCAAAATGGATCCATGACTTACCTAACAGTATAAAATGTTTAGAAAAAAATCAAAGGTGAAAGAACTTCAGAAGTTTGGATTTGACAATTTTTTTTTAGATATGACACCAAAGCAGGCAACAACAGCACAAAAACCTAATGATTAAATTCCATTAAAAAATTAAAATCTTAAAGAAACAAAACAAAAAAAAATTAAAATCTTGTATACCAAAAGCAATCCTAGCAGAATAAAAGGTAACCCAAGGAGTGGAAGAAAATATTTCCAAATCATTTATCTCACAAAGGATTAATGTGCAGAATTCCTAAAACTCAACAGAAAACCCAATTTAAAAATGGGCAAAGGACTTTAGATCTTTGGCAAAAAGAAAACAGACTGATAAACACATAAAAACATGTTTAGCATCACTAATCAGCCAGGCATGGTGGTGCAGACCTGTAATCCCAGCCCTCGGGAGGGTGAGGCAGGAGGATTGAGTTCGAGGCCAGCCTAGGCTACAAATTGAGTTTGAGGCCAGTCTGAACTACATAGTGAGATCCTGTCTCAAAAAACAAAACAAAAATTAGTAATAATTAAGGGAAATACAAATCAAAACTACAATGAGATACCACTTTATGCCCAGTATAATAACTACCATCAAAAAAAGAAGGTAACAAATCCTGGAGAAAATGTCAAGAAATTACAACCCATGTGCAGTATTGGTGGGGATATAAAATGGTACAGTAGAACAGCCCCTCCCCCAAAAATTTACCATTGTTACCCAGCAATTCCATTCCTGAATACATACTTAAATTGAAAACAGGGTCTCAAGGAGATTATTTGTATGCTCATGTTCACAGCAACATTGTTCGTAATAATTAAAATGTAGAAGCAACCCAACTGTCCATTGAGAGACAATGAGACAAGCTTAAGATGTACATAAAATGATAAATTATTCAGCATTAAGAATCGAGGAAATTCTGACATGTTATAATAGAGGTAAGAACATCATGCTAAATGATTTAAATAAGCCAGGCACAAAAAGACAAACATATAATTCCATTTCTATGAGTTAGAGTAGCCAAAATTGGAAACAGAAAGTAAATGGTGGTTGCCTGGGGCTGATGAAAAGGGACGACAGGGGAAGAGACAATTATACAACAGTTTTGGTCCTGTAAGATGAAGAATCCTACAGATGGAAGATGGTAATAGTTGTACAATATGAATACACTTAGGACCACTGAATTGAGCCACTGTACTTAACCACCAATAAATGGCTAAGACAGTAAATCTTATGAGAATTTTACCACAAGAGAAAAATCTGGGGGAAAAAAACCTTAGAGACAAAGAACTCTCATCTAGAGCTGTAATGCTAAATAACTCACAGAAGTGGAAGCACAAAAGAAAAAAAAAATGATCTGGACAAAACCAAATACAAATCCACTGACTCCATGGGGAGTTTATAACCTGACCTCCAAAACCAGACCACCAATGCCGGTAAGCTCTTTAGGGTTCCCAAGTAAAGCCACAGGGGTAAGCTCCTAGAGGGCAGGAAGAACCTCTAGTTCTTTTTGTATCTTCTTGAAGTACCCAGCTTGGAGCTCTGTTTAACCTACTGCCTAGAAACAGGACCGTGCACAGGCTTCTAATCACCCCTGCAGCCTCTCATCAGCAGGGCGGTGAGAAAACTCCTCTTGAAGACACACTTCCACTTCCCCTCCCCCAACAGTGCTGTTCAGGTCTGTGAAATCTGCAATGCCCGCTGATCCAGCAGAGGGACAGGGAAGCAGAGCCACGTGCTCAGGGGACCATATGGCTACAAACAGCACAGATCAGCTAAAACGCCACAGGGAAGGCAGGCAGGGAACTGGCAGGCCACGACAGGCACAAAAGTCTCAGGCAGGCTCAGCTAATCACTGTGAAGGGAACTTGCTTCTCTGCTGAGGTGGAGAGACAAGGAGAACCCTCCTGTGCTTTTCATTTCTTGAGAAATAAAACTGCTTAAGTAGATGATGGCAACCAGTCTTTCAGTATGCCATATATAGCAAGAAAACACTTGCACTGAGTTTCAAATTTCTCAGAATGTACCGCTTGGCAAACACTCATCTATAGCTTTGCTTCAGTTCCAAAAATCAACTATCAGGCCCGGCAGCACCCATAGAAGAGGTCAGAGGTGACCCTCTGCAGGCAGTTCAGGTTATTTTAGCAATGCCCTGACAGTACGCCTAAAAAATAGCGACTGTAGAAGAGAAAATTATTGTTTGCCAAGGGTTCACAATCATGTGATCCTCAGAGCAGTATCACCATGTAGGATTTTCAGAATATGTGTGTTCTAAGTCCCTGGGGACCTTAGGGCTTTTTTTCTTAAGTTTCATCGGAAAAGTTATGGGCCATTAACAGACATTTAACAACACATAAAATGACTACAGAAGCACAGTTGGCTTCTAGGTTATGAAAAATAATGCAGATAAATTTTTTCATTTTAATTCAATGCTGATACCCAGTGTTCTATAAGAGATTTTAGTGCTGGGCAATTTAGTGACTTAGTGAGACCTTGTCTCAAAATAAAAAAGTAAAAAGGAATAGGGATGTAGCTCAGTGCAAAGGCCCAAGGTTTAATCCTCAGTACCACCCAAAAAAAAAAAAAAAAAAAAAACCAACTTTTTTTTAAAGTTAGCAAACTAAGGCCCAAGTATGGCCAACCAGCCCACTGCACAGAGAGAGACCAGATGGCCCACATATTCTAGAATGTTTTAATGATGTGTTTCTTTCAGAAAAAGTTGGCCAAACTCCATTCTACAACATATTAGAAAATAAATACACTTAGAGATATATACTAGTTACCATTTCTTGCCAAAAGACTCAAACTGTCAAATTAAGCATCTCAAGTGGGAATGAAAATGGGGCCAAATGCTAGGACTGGTTTCAGGTCTCTATGAGAAGCTTCTGGATTTTAAAATATGTACCCTAAACAACATGTAGGTCCAAAGCTTCTAACCCAGTATTTTAATACCTCATTCTTAAATAAAAGACCCAACACCAACCAAGGATTAGGAAATACCTGAGAAAAGCCCCTAATTTAAAAAATAAAGAGACCAAAATAACAAAGGGAGGTAAGACACAGAAAGCACTCAGAGAAAACTTCAAAAACTCAACTCCCCAGAGAGCCAGGGAATAATCCAAAATAACTAAGATGCTAGTTTTACAATAGCAATGATAAAAGAGAACCATTCAGAGAACAAATAAAAGTCTTAGACATTAAAGTACAGTATCATAAATGAAATACACAATAGAAAAGCTGAAGAACAAATAGGAAATCTTTAAAAAATCAAAATGCAAAATGAGAGGAAACAATTAGAACTCCAGCACAAAGTCCAACATCCAAGTAATAGGAGTGCTAGGAAAGAAGAACAGAGAAACTAGAGGGAAATGAACAAGATACTTAGAAAAAGCCCCTCCTCCAAAAGGTGTAAACATTGAAGCATACTATGCTCACATATGGATAAAGTTGCTTCGCTGTGAAATGTCAAAATACTAGGATCAAAAAGAACTTGCTGAATCTTTCTAGGAAGAAAAAACAAGTCATACAAAGATAAAGAACTAGGATGGTTTCAGACTTCTACAGAACAAGCAGGGTAGGAGGGGAACCCTAGCAGCTGAACGACAATGGAGGAACATCTTGACCTCTATGAAAATTGTATACCCAGCTAAAGTATCAATCATGTTTGAGTAGAAAATGGATAGACAAGGTCTCAAAAAATTTACCTCTTGAGTACTTCTGCCATGAAATTAGAGAAAAAAGTGTGCCATCAAAATGAAGTACAGTAGTAAATCACAAAGAAAAAGCTACAGGATGCAACAAGCGTAGTTCTTACCTGAGAGTAAGACAAAGAAACCTCTTAGGACAATGGTGAAAAAACCCAAAAATGACAGTTCTGTAACAGGCAAAAAGAGGAACTAGAAATTGGCGCAGGTCACAAGGCTCCACTATAGTGTTATAAAGGTAAAATTAGCAGACTAAGTCGATGTCTTCAGAGGAGAGTTAGACAGGCAAAGAGTTTGAGACTTAAATTAATTCTATGAAAAAATGTACACGTAAATGGTAAATTATTAACACGAGGGAAAACAAAAGGATTATACAGGAACTGGAAATTAGCTTTACTATGCTATATAGCTCTGTGGTGATTAGAATTCACAGAATAAACACCGAATGTTAACAGAACCAAAATTATAATCATTTTAGAAGGATGGGAAAGAGCACGTGTGCCCATGAGTGTGCATATTTGAGTGAGAAAACTAAATCCATTTTCTTTCATGTTATGAAGAAAAAATGTTATGCCTACAACTAAAAAATTAAGAAATAATGATATAAACATTTCATTCAAAGACATAAATTAGCCAAGATTAAAAGGGCTGCTTCAAGGCAGAAGGAAATTGGAACAGTACATTTCTTAATAAGCCTGTAACAATTTTAAATTTTTTCTGTATTAAATGTAAAGATTTAAACATTTAAAACTTACACGTAAAAATGGTACAGATCAGTATTACTCAAAGTAGCTAACAATCTCCCAACGAGGAACAGAGCTTACCAGTACATTAATCAACTATGTACATCACTAAGAACATTGCTGACTTTTTCTAAGCAAGTTTTTTCTCAATAAAAGAAGCAGTCCCTGGACTTAATTCTGTCTCAAGCTCCTTATGTCCTACTAAGGTACTCTGAGTAAGACTGGTATAGATCACAGATCATCATACTTTATACAAAGGACATTTTAGGGTTTGCAAGCCAAAAGCCAAGGAATTTTCAAAAACTTTAATACTATTGAATTCTGCTGCTGTGTCACAAAGACAGTCTTAGATAATACAAATACACAGAGCTACGCTCTAATTTCTTCAAGACACTAACAATTTAATTTCACATAATTTTCACATGCCAAAAGATGTTTTGTTTTGTTTTTTTTAATGTAAAATCCGCAGGCCATACAAAAGCATATGCCAGGGGTTAGGGATTTAGCTCAGTGGTAGAGTGCTTGCCTAGCAAGCGCAAGGCCCAGAGTTTGATCCCCAACACCAAAAAAGAAAAGTGTAGGCCACGCGTGGTGGTGCATGCCTGTAATCCCAGAACTCGGGAGGCTGAGGCAGGTGGACTCCCAAGAATCTGAGGCCAGCCTGAGACACATAGTGAGTTCAAGGCCAGCCTGAACTACATGGTGAGACCCTGTCTCAAAAAAACAAAGAAACAAAAAACAAAGTATAGTCATGTTTGGCCCATGAATCATAGTTTTTCAACTGAGTTAAGAGCATGACCAACTTTGTTTAGAAAAAAAGCTACATTATAATGTTTCAGGCAATATTGGTGTTCTTGTGTTTCTTCTTTGTGCTTTTTTCTTGTTTTAAAAACAAAATTAATGCTGAAGAATTTTTAAAACTCAAATTTAAAATCCTTTAGCTATAAATACATTTTTCTTGCTGCTCTCTAAACAGGCCTATATTCAAATGACCTAAATTTATGTTGATAATTCTAGAGGAGATTGGTTATTCCTCATAATCCTTAATCAGATCATTTCTTGAGGCAATCTCCACTATTCTAACACTGCAATATTGGTGATTCTTCATAATCCTCAATCAGATCATTTCTAGAGGCAATCTCTTCTAACACCATAAGAAATAAAATTTCATTGTGATGATAAAAGATGCATCTTAGTTTTTTTTAAAAAGGCAAACAAACAGATCTTGGGGTCTTGAATTTCTGAAAACACAAAAAAAAAATTTAAAAAAGCCATTTTCTCCTTTTTTAGTTCTCAAATTTTTGAATATATGAGTATAAAGCTATCAGCTCAATCATCTAATCCCCTGAATTTTTCAATTACTCCTTGATTCCCCAACCTGCAAAGGCCCAAAATTAATCTTCTAGGTTTCTCTACAAACTCAGTTTTAGAAGGGGGCTGCAAAGGATAGGACGAGGTAGCAGCACCCCCTAAGACTCATCTAGCATCATACACTCTCAAAATCATGATGGTAAAATTGAAAGCCTGAATCCTTTGTTGACCAGTCATCACCTACATAGCCACATTCTTACAAAAGTACAGGCACAACTAAGTGAGTTCCAGGTAGACAGAACAACTGTGTCCAAGTTTGCACGCTAGGTCATTCCTCAGAGAGAGGGGAAACAGAAGCCTATTCTGGACTGCATCAAAATCTGAAATGCACAGGGGAGTATCCCACCTAGGCTGACCACAGGGGTGATTATAGCTAACCTAACAGCTATTTAGACACTGCTTACTAAAATAGAGAAAGAGACTAACTTGAGCACTCTGACCAATTACTTTGCCTACTAAAAGAGAAAAAGAAACTACTTGAGCACTCTGACCAATTACTTTGGGTATCACTGAGAGAGAGAGAGAGAGAGAGAGAGAATTCGTCTAATTCCTCACTCTGCTAAAATTTTGTCATAGTTAAAATAGTTTCAAGATTTCTCAGGCTGACAGTGCCACCTAGTGGCTTTCCATACTGCAATTTCATGGTTAAACTGTGGAGACAGCCACTAACTAGGTCCACTGATAGCAGTATTTAACCACTCTTTGCCTAGAAAGACACAATTTCCAACTTCTCTTTTCTTTTCTTTTTCTGTTATTTTGTTTTTACAGTACTAAAGATCAAACCCCCCGGGGGGGGGGGGTTACCACTAAGCCACACTCCAGCGCTTTTTTTTACTTTGAGACAGGGTCTCACTAACTTGCCTGGGGTAGGCTTGAACTTGTGATCCTCCTGCCTGAGCCTCTCAAGCAGAAGGGATTACAGGCATGTGCCACTGCACCAGCACTAGTCTCTCTTAGTAAAAGTAAAAACAGACCGGAAAACATTACAACATTCTGGAAGGAAGAGAGAACAGGTCTACCGTTCAAATTACCAAAACCTGCAACCATGAAAAAAAATCACTTTCACAACACTAATGATAAAATTATTTTGTCCTATTTAATAGCTCTAGGTCCATTCACAGCAAGACTTAACAGTGAGCAAGAACTCTGGGCGCAGGAGCAACAATTCAAAAACAGAATGAAGAGAAACTTAAAAGCATATTTACTTGGAGACAGGACATCTCAGAGAATGCTATTTGTTAATCAAATAAAAGAACCCCTAATATACGAGCTATTTCAAGCTGGCAATGCCTACAATTCTAACCCATGAACTTATAATGAAGTTGTGCCAATTTACAGTGAGAAACATAAACATTCTAAGCCCCTTGTAACACACACACACACACACACAGACACACATGCACAGAGGCTTGCCATGAAATATTAGAGAACTACAGCATCTCTAGTTGTTCAAATCCTTGTATTATCACTCACTTGGCAATGTCCACTCTGCATATCAACATGCTGAGAATGACTCACCTTGGCAACAAATTGCTTGTCCTTTTGGTCCAAATTAGCAGTGGGAGCTACATAGTCTCTCCATATTCTCAGCTTGCGTTCCTTCGCAAACCTGGCAACAAAGCAAGGACGCAAGATCATTCAGACAGACCAAGTCCCTTCCATTTGAATCTACTTACCTCCATCACGGAAGCAGTTATTGCAGAATCCCATACTATCATACAAGACATATCCAGGAGAGAGACCACCAGTCAAACCAGAACAAAGAGAACAAATGGAAAGACTCAAAAAGTGTACAGCAAATGGAAAACTCTAAGATGCACATGGATTGTGAATTCACAACTGGTATATGAGCATCTGAATCTAGACAGCACCAGCACACCTTAATAATAAATTCCTTGGTTTACCCTGTGTCTTCTGACTACAACATGTAGGCTGAAAAACACTGAGCAACTGCTCTCTTTTATGGGAAGAAGACACACAAGTGTTTGTTTTTTAAGAATCATAAGCCTGCTCACTTGCTATCTGAATTATAAAAAGGTTATCAGCTACCAAATCCTGGGTGAAAGAACAAAAACTGCCACCATAGAGCATCTAAAGGATAACTGGAAAATAGACAAAATCCCTATATTGACAAGTGTTTTAAAAAATCATATTGCCAGAAATCCATTTTTAAGTACTAAACCCTGTAGATATTTCCTGAGTCAGAATAACAGTGGGAAATTGAATATGTGCAAAGATTAAAAAAAGAAATCAATGAACAGCTGTCTTAAACTATTTACAAATGAGTGTATGTGTGTGCAATGGAAAGGAACTACTATTTCTGAAAACAGTATTGTAACCTTTTCTTTTTTTAAGAAACACAAAAATGAGAAAAAGATAAATCAGGATATAGTAGTTATAAAATACTTTAAAGTATTTTCATAGAAAGGATGTAATTTTACCAACAATGCATGTAGTTGAAATAAAGCATGCAAACCAGCACGCAAGTAAGCATATATTAAAATATGATTTGCATTCTCTGGTCTAAGCTTGTTTTATAATGATGAGCACTCTCCAAAAAAGTATGTAAAATCTTCTACAGATGTTATGAAACATGTAGATATTATTTTAATTGTACTCACTTTCTTCAAAGAGAACCAAAGGAACTTAAAGAATGCAAAAAAAATTATCAGTCAAAATAATTACGAATAATAATGGACTTGTAATTTTCTGAACCAAAAAAACAAACAAACAAAAAAACCCTGAACATCACAGAATATTCACAAGTATTTGAAACACCGTACTTAGAAAAGTTAATCGACTTTCTATTATAATTAGAAATTGTTTTGTTTAAGATACTGGGAATAGAACGCAAGGCTTGCTAGGCAAGTGCTCCACCACTGAGCTAAATCCCCAACCCCTTACTGTTTTGTTTTGTTTTTTAACAACATACATTTGTTAGACATGCCAAATCAAATGCCCAAGTTAAAATCTACTTTCATAAAAATTTGCAAATGTATGTGATACACATACAGAAGGGTGTAAAAGACCTAAGAAAAGGAATACTACAGGCATCCAATTTACCTTGCAAAAAACAAAGTTGTCAAAATCATTACAATTTTGAGAGTGGGACCATTGTCACAGACTGTATGCGGTCTTCTGCTTACAGGTGGCCTGGATGTGAAGGTTCACATCCTGAGCATTATTTCCACTCATCTATTCATGGTATCTGCTTTATTTTCTTCTTTATACCTCTTAAGATGGAAGTTCAAACATCTAGAAATACTTGACCTTGACACTTGAAATAGACACCAATCTTTGCAATTTCCATGCTCAGTTTTCCAGAAGTAAGTTATTTCTACGTATGTTTTAAATACAAAGCACCAAATGAAAAACATGTCAATAGCAACCCAAAGTTTTATTAGCACGTACGCAAAGTTTTTTGCTATATTTCAACACAACACACCTTTTTTGGCCAGTACTGGAGATTGAACCCAGGACCTCTGCATTGGGCTACATCACCAATTTTGGTTTGCTGTTTTTTTGGAGACAGGTTCTTGCAAAATAGCCCAGGTGGGACTCAAACTTGCAATGCTCCTGCCTCAGCCTCTCAAAGTGCTAGAATTAAGGCATTTGCCACTGTGCCCAGCTAAAACATATTTTTACATAAATTAGGGCATCAGGCCTCACAACGACATGGACCCAAAGGCTCTACTTTTCCATTATAGCCCTGCTCCAGCCCGTTTGGGAGGAGCTGACAGCTGATTTCATCATCTTGAAATGAACCTTAAATTATTTAATTTCAGATGCCTAAAATCCAGAACATAAGCTAGAGGCCTGGAAAAAAGTGACCAGCAAACAGTAAAAAAGCACATCTAAGAATATCTTAGTGAAAAATACTAAGCCCTTCCCACTCAGCACTGAATTAAACTGAACCTAATGACTCATATTTAAGTCACTCCTCTGAGATCCTGGTTTCTCAATTCCTTTACTGACGTGAAATAGGTACAGACAGGGGTAGGTACAGACACAGGTAGGTATGACACAAACAGGTGAGAGAATACATGGCGTGATTTCTTTCTGAGATCTTTGGCTGGAAGGCTTCCCTGACGGACCTTACCTCTCCGCTGCCCTCAGCTTTTCTGCGCCCCGAGTATAAACTGCAATAGACCAGTCCACACAGCGTGCAAAACCTTCTTTCAGAAGGAGCTCGGTGATGTTACCATTCTGAGAAATAAGGTGCATGAGAGGCAGACACAGATTAGATTCTGTAGCAAGAAGATCCATTTGTCTAGATTTTAGATATAATGAACACAGCCACAATCCACTGGGCAATATTTTTTTTTATAGTTTAGTTTTTAAGTAGCTTGCCTCATTACGAAACCACTCCCTAAGATGGGAGACACCATTCCGAGACGTCTTTCATCAGTCTCAGTCAGCTTCATATCCCGACAATACCCAACACAGTACCCCTCATTTAACAGGAGCAGAATAAATGTTAGAGGCATTGAATGGGACTCCACATTTCAATAGCTCTTCTTGGGGATAGAGGAGCATGTTAATGTTTAGTAGAGATTACACCTTATTCTTCTCTTCCCTAAGATCAGCACTTCCTCCCCTTCCTATAAGCAGAAAGCTAAACGACAGACCAAGTAGGAGACAGCATAAACTCCATTTGCCCACTGAATTACCATTCTTATTCTACTGTGACACAGAGCCATCTGGCAGGGCATGGCCAGACAGTCAACACTCTAGAAGAAGCAGACTTGACCATGGCACACTCTAAATCAAGCCTCACAGCTTTCTAAACTGCCATCGTGAAAGAACTATCCTGCCAAGAAAGTAACAGTAATTTAACACTGTATAGGTTAAAATAATGAAAATTCACTTAGTTGTCACAAAATAAGATGGTCATGTCCAAGAATATCCCATCTACCCAGTGTACAATAGAGTAAAACTCCCAACAACAAGAATATAAAAAGCTTGCTCATGCTCACATCAGAGACAGGAGCTAATGGGATAAGGCCTGGAATACAGAAAACAATTTTTCTGTGCACTGGTTTTCTCAAGATTGGTCTATCAAAATTCCAGACAGCTGACTTTTAGACCTACACACGAACCTCAACGATCCTACTCTCCAAGCCAATCCTATTGGCAAGCTGGAGGATCAAACACTTGGGAAAGTAAATGACGAAGTTCCTCTTCACCTTATGAACCCAGTATCATTTGAGATTAATTTCTTAAAGGTAAGAAGTTGCAAAAATTTGTGCCAACTCTCTAAAACAAATGATCCTCCCCTAGAAAATGCCTCCAAATCATTAGATGATAATCCTGCCAAAATGTTCAAAGGGACATTAAAACACGAAGAGAAAAGAAGCAAACTCTGGTTCTTTAAACCCTGAATGCACCCCTAACCCATCACAACCCAGGCTGTGTGGCACACTCACTGGATGAAGGATGGTACCCAGAATGTTCTGGTTGTGGCAGCTCTCCAGAATGATCTGAACATCTCTCTGAAGCAGTCGCGACTCGGTGAAAAATTTAGCTTCTGCAGCAAAAGGCTCTGGGGTTTCACTGCCATCTGCTTCCCGACGAAAAGTTGGGCACTAAAGGAAACAAAGTAAGGCAGGTGAGGAAGGCAGCCTAACTGTGACACCCAAGCACTCTGCCCCACAGTCAGCCTTCCAAAAGGCCCAATGCCACAAGCTAAGCTCAGAGAGGCCCGGCATGGTGACAAACACCCGTAATCCCAAGCTAATGAGGAGGCTGAGACGGAGGATCATGAGTTCAAGCCCAGCCTGGACAACACAGTGAGATCCCATCTCAAAAAAAAAAAAAACAAAAAAACAACAAATCCGGTAGGGTCAAGGAAGTCCCAAATCAGTTGTTCCAACTATTTTAAAACATACCGATAAAAGGGATTGGAAATATACTCTAAGACTTCTTGGTAAAGGCAAATAAGCTTCTCATTTTCATGGGACAAATCGTTTAATTATGGCTAAAACTAGTCCCTTACCAAGAGAGGATTTGCCAGTGCCTAATTTTTACTATATTCACAACAGGGTCAAAATTCGTATGTCTCACTGCTGGGCAGGTCTGATTTGAACATGTTACATTCCAGCCAGCTTGTACCACCAGAGTACATGCCTGATCGTCCCATTGGGTGACATGGGACAGTCCCAGGGGTGGTACAAGCCGCCCAATAGGATTGTCATGTGTACACCACCAGTGGTTCAAACTGGTGGAAACTTGTTAATCCCTAATTTTTAAAAATACAAATAGATATTTTATATTAATACAAATATATTCCGCAAACTTCAGAGCCATTCATCCCTCCTTTGCTAGATTGACATCCTTAATCTCTGAACAGACTCGAAGTACTTTCAGTTTTAAAAATTAAAAATAAAAAAGGTTATCTAGTCTAAATAGAATACTATCACTGCAAAGTTTAAACCAAAATAAGCATAAAGAACTCTAATCAATGGCCCATACTAGGAAGAACCAGTAGATCTGAAATCCCCAAGTGGAGAAATCTACCCAGCACCAAGCATTTCCCCAAATCCCGTACCCACTGCACAGCCCACAGTATGTCTGACCTTGATCCCCGACAGCATGACTGTAACCAGGCAGTAATCTGGGAGGAGCAGAGCCCTGACCACACTGCCGTCCCGCACATGCTCGATGATAGCTGTGTGACAGAACAAATAGCTTAAGTCAGAAAGAGAATGCCCGGGATAAACAAAGGCAAACAGACTGCTTCTGACCCAACTCCTCTCCTTCAAACCTTGGGAAAGCCTCCCTTTAGAAGTTATGAAACACCACCAGGCTATGAGGATCCACAAAAATGAGTCCTGGAGAATACAAATCAGACCTGCTGCTTTGCCTTCTGAACCTTCTGGGACCTCACAGCTTTATTAACACCAAAGCTTTGTTATCCAAAATCTAGGACGCTCACCTGAGTACCTGGTGCCAGGAAAAATAACAACTCAAGACTGACTGTACTTTCACTTTACTGAGTGTATAGTTAACAAGAAAGGGCTCAAAGTAGGATTGAAAACTACACAGTATTTAAATATATATATAAACTTTTTTCTTAACCCATATGCAGAATACTAGTTTCCACCCCTAAATTTCAGGGGTAGTATTAAAGCAGCTTTTTTTTAGAAAGAAGATCCACACTGTGCAAAATACCAGCAACTGACAACCCAGCAACAGCACAGGACTAGCCTCTGTAAATAATCTGCACGAATGGAATTCAAACTCCCTTTCAAAATGCCATGGTGTTTTACCTTATGGATTTCCTCTGGATACTAAATAGGTGGAAAAAAAGGCTCATTACATATAAACCTCAAAGAGTAAAGACAGTAAATAGAAAGAAATCACCCTGAGTCCTGTCTTTTCCCAGCAGTCTCACCATTGACAGGCTTCTGGTGGTGTGAGTCCACAAAGTGCCTCGGGTTCTCAATGGTATACTTGAGGTCCCGGATGGTATGGGAACCACTCCCCTCACTCCACATCCCTTTCTTCGCTGCCTTTGCTTGTTCCTCACATTCTGCAAGCCGGTTCTGTTCAGGACTAGGACATGAAACACAGTGTGGTTAATGAGTTCATATAACAAAAATACGCCTCCCAGTTTCTTCAGCGTCTTCCCCCTGGAATGCCTCCCAAAGCATCTAGTTCAGACCTGCAGCACAAGACACAAGCCTGTAACCAGAAAATCACCATAAATACAATTTCTAGACTCCAAACCTGTTCCTTCAAACAATGGATTAGACTCTGAGAGCATTTAATGAGAAGATATGAAGAACACACTCTTGGCCCTGCCACCACTTGTGAGTGAAGAGAACAAGTTAGTAGCTCAGAGGTTAGCCCCTCCAGGAGGTGCAGCCTCATTTAACCATCCCAGACTCAGGAACTAGAATCCAGCACATCACAGCAGGGCAAAGTGCAGCAAAGGTCACTAAGAACCACCCCACTCTCCCTCAGTTCCCCTAAAAGGGCTGTTACAGATAATTCTGCCCCTAAAGTACTTATACATTTAGTAAGGCCAGCTAGGCAAAGATGGTTTGAAATGGAACCTCCTTCTTCACCCAGGCAGGACACCAAACTACATCACAGAAGAGCCAAAAAGTCAGCAGACAGACCAAAACAAGTTTAAAAAAAAAAAAAAAAAAAGCTGGAAATGGCTCTTCTTATATATGTGTTAAATTTAGGGAGCAATGAACCACAAAGCCTTTGCATCATCACAAACACTGGTACCATCAATGGCTATACACATAAACTGGACCTCCTCCCACATGTATCAGTACGGATTTGGAAGCAAGAATGACCAACCACTACTCAAGCCAAAAGCCTTCAGTACCTGCCTTCCTTCCCCTCACCTGAAAGGTAACTACATCCTCACAGATCCAAATTCACAGCCAAACTTAGACCAAAAAAACACAGCAAAAATGATAGAAGCAAACACACACCCGAGAAAAGGAGACTTTGTGTCTAGAGAGACTGGGTAACTCAGTGAAGATTCTTGGTTGAGATAGCACAAAAGTATTGTGGGATTTTTTTTTTTTTAATTCATTCTGGTTGCAAACTGCAATCCCAAAAAAACATTGTAATCATGCCAATAACTGTCCTTAAATTAGAACTCTGGCATGCTTTCAAAAACATCACCTAAAACAAATATCTTAATTCAACAAATTCCCACATGTACACAAGACCAATTACAGAATCCAGTGAATGTCTCCTTGCAATCAGAAACCATAGAAGTATGCAGCAAATGTCCTGGTACCAAAGCTTAAGAAGGTAGAAAGAATGTAAAAGGTACATTTTGGCCTTTGTTCATTCTCATTATTGGCACATCTCGTGCAAGTATTTATCCAAAGCCTTTTCCTCAACTACCACAGTCATATAATATAGCAAAGACTTAATGATTTAAAAAGCATGTTTACAGCCTCCAAATTACTGATGTAGCACATCATTTTTCAGAGACTAAAGTGTTAATTAAAGCCGGGTGCAGTCCACCCTACTGAGAGCTAACACCAGGGAACTTGAGCATGATGTGTAAAATACAGAAGGTTTGTATGTAACCCTTATATATCTAACACTCCCTTCTGATAAATTCATATTACCAGCATCAAAACAAATACATTTTACCTACTAACTAAGTACCTACACATTCAGAGAGCAAATAGACTTCAAAGGCTTTGGAGAGAGAGAAAATTTCCCTGATCAAAATAACTATATCCTTGTCTGCTGCTTAGGTCCCCAGATCCTAAGCAGTAGATTTTGCTTTGAATCCTGTTTATTCACCTTGCTTTATTTTTCACTGCACAATTCCTTGTACCCAACATGACATCATATATCTAGTTATTGTTTATCCCCCCCATTAGAAAGTTAGCAGAGCTTAGGTCTGTTCACTGCTATATTCTCAATCCCCAGAACACAGTTTCTTACATAGTAAATGCTCAATAAATATTTGAGGCTGAGTGACTAGATAAATACCCTAGAAATGAAAATCTATAGTCTAAGACTCATGAATATGAAGAACAGAACTGACTTGTCTCAAAGCCTGTTTTTAAGGGAAGTACAACACATCAAAAAAATTAATGCTGCAGAGCAAAAGAAACCACCACCAGAGTGAAGAAACAACCCACAGAATGGCGAAAAAAAATTTTTATCAACTATTCCTCAGACAAAGGACTAGTATCTAGAATATGTAAAGAACCAAAAAACTCAGATCCCCCAAATTTAAAGACCCCAATCCAAAAATGCCCATACGTCTCAGATGAAGTAGAAATGGCAAATAAATGTATGAAAAAATGTTCAACATCACTGGTCATTCAAGAAATGCAAATTATAGGGGAGGAGAGAGGGGGAAAGGAAGGAGACCTAAAAAAAAAATAAGATGTGTTATGTATATGTACCAACTTCCCATTATGAATGTAATCATTATGTACTGCAAACGTGAACTACTAGCTTTATGTTTTAAAAATAAAATAAAAATTAAAAAGCAAAGAAATGCGGATTAAAGCAACGCTGAGATTCCATCTCACTCCAGAAACAATGGCTATCCTCAAGAAATCAAACAACAGCAAATGCTGGCAAGACTGTGGGGAGAAAAAGAACTCTTCTCTACTATTGGTGTGAGTGTAAACTGGTACAACCAATACGAAAATCAGTATGAAGATTCTTCAAAAAAAACCAAAACTAGAGGTTCCACTTGACCCAGCTAGTCTATTCCCCTTCTAGGTATCTTCCCTAAAGAGTTAAAAGCATCATACCACAGCAATATATGCACACCCACATTTATAGCAGCACAATTTGTAATAGCTAAATCTTAGAAACAGCCCAGATACCATCAATAGATGAATGGATAAAGAAAAAGTGTTTTTTGTATACAGTGGAGTACTACTCTGCCATAAAAAGGATAAACTTGATACATTTTTAGGAAAATGGATGCACCATGAGACCATTAAGTGAAACAAATCTGACACACATGTTTAAAAATCGCATTGTTGGGGCTGGGGATTTAGCTCAGTGCTTAGAGTGCTTGCCTAGCAAGCATAAGGTCCTGAGTTTGATTCCCAGCACCCAAAAGAAAAAAAAAAAAAAAAATCGCACTGTCTCTCTTGTGTGAGAAACCCAAAAGGTAAATAAGGACCAAAATGAATGTTAGATAAGGAGAACAGGGAGGGGAGAGGAGAAAAGGAAGGGAGGAAACAGGGATTTAAAAAAAGAATGGAAGGAAAACAATAGAAATAAAGTTTTGTAATGGGAGAGGGGAAGAAAGATTGAGGGAAAGGGAGGGGAATTCAGGAAAAAAAAGAATTAAGATATATGTACAGGTACAAATTCCCTATGATGAATGTGATCATTATGCATGACAAAAGTACACCAATAAAATTAATTTTAAAAAAATTAATTAAAAAAAAACATTAATGAACATTGACTGATCTCCTGGTTCAAAATAATCCATGGGCAAGAATGTCCCAGAAGCCGTGAAAGCACCTGAGATGACCCATTTTATATGACGAAGCAGGAATGAAAATACTGTAAGGCCAATTCACAGGTGGCTACTCAATCTTCTGCAAAGAGCCCTGTGTACTTACTTATTGGCTCTCATGCCTTCTCTCCGGGTGGCCAAGCCCTCTGCAACCAGTGACTCTGCAATGTTTTCCCCATTAGTATCTGAGGAAGAGAAAAATGAAATTAAACCCAAGATTCCCACCTGTCTCTAGCAAAGGCCCCCCTCACACTCAGCTCTTCATGGAGCATGGTGCTGACAGAAAGACAGACAAACGGTGATGAGCTTTTCAGAAAGTCTCCCAAAATGTCTAGTCTACTGGACCCCAAGGCCTATCAATCTCAGAACTCTGTTTCTAATTTTCTAGTGTATCTTCCAGGCCAAAGGTAATCTCAGGAACTGCAGGAGACTGACAAAAAAGCAAGACACAAGTGGCAAGCAGCTCAGGAGAGTGCAAAGCAGTGATGGAAGGGGAAGAGGCCTGGAGCAGAACACAAATCCAGCTGCTTAATGGCTTAGACAAGATCTCACCACATCCTAATTTACTCACCTCTGAAGTGAGGAGATCACTTGCCTTAATGGGTTCTTGTGAGAATTAAATAATGTGTGTAAATCAGCAAGCACAGTGCCAAGTGTATGGCAGGAATTAAGGAACATTAGTCCCCTCGCCTCACCTGATCAGATAGACACACTCGTTTAGGGCTGTCTATCATGCTTTCCGCCAGAAAGTCTAATCCTCTCCATGGTGCCCTAGTCTCTGCTCTAGGAAGATACCAAGACAAGCCACACTGCTTGAGAAAGAACTGTCTCTTGTTCTCACACAGATACTGAGAGGTCACTGTCTAGATTTCTAATCTCTCACACAGGCAAGAAAAGTGAAGTTAAACATAAAACTCAACCTGATAAGGTTCTACCCCAGTACTTGAAACATTAATTGCATTTCCATACTATTGAAAAAGCTTTCAGGCTCAGTATATTCTCGTAAATCTCTGCTTGTCAGCTGAAACGATAAAGGAAGACATCTATAAAGGAATCACTGCATAAAAATCTTTAATATGGCAGAAAACAAGCTCCTAGATAAACGGAAAGACAGCAGTCTAGCTGATAGGTAATGTCGGAACAGAATTCTCTAAGATTTATATTTAGTATACTACACATCGACTTCTGCAAGTGGTAACAAGTCCACACGCATCCCCAAGCCCAACCTAACTGCCTCACTATTAGAATGCTCACATTTCTGCAGAGCCAAATTGTAAGTCTCTCTACTGAGGTAAATTTATACTACGAACTGTCCAACTCTGAGCTGAAAATGGATCCCCTGAGCTTGTCCACTGAAATCAGACTCAGACTTAACTAATGTTAGGGAATATTACTTCAAGCCACAGCAATCCCAAAGAGCGGAAGAAAAGACAAAGTGAAGGATGCAATTATCAGGGTTAGAAGTTAAGTACTGAGGTGTCAAGAGGTCTGGAGGTGTAAACAATGAAGCCCAAGTACAGGCAAGACAAATGGTCACAAAGCCAGCCAACTGACAAGGCAGCCAGCAGTTCTCAAACATTTTCTTGGCACAGACCACTCTAAAGTGATCTACTTCTGAAAAGTGAGCTCTGTGAATGCTCTTTCAAAAGACAATATATACCCTAAGGCTGAACCCTCAAGGAGGCAACAAAATGTGACAGGAAACTGAGACGTAAAGAACCATGTGAACCAAAGAGCTTGTTTTTATTACTTACCAAATTATGAATCTAATCAACTCATAATTGGAGGATAGCATTCAGAGCATGTAGATGACCATCTTTACTTTGAAAATTAGAAGACTGATCATCTCTTTTCATTAAGTTCCAGGCTAACCATTAATTCTACCATTCTTACCCATCAAGAAAAGAATAAACAGGACAAGGGGCTAGGGATTTAGCTCAGTGGTTAGAGTGCTTGCCTAGCAAGTACAAGGCCCTGAGTTCGATCCCTGGCTCCAAAAAAAAAATAAAATAAAATAAACAGGACAAGGTCATTCCCAACTCACTTTTCTAATTATAATTAAAATCGGCCTTAACAGGATGCCTTGCCTTGCCATTCAACCCTGCACTGACTACCCAAGGCAAACAGATTACCTTAATCAGGTACATTGTATGAGCTATTAGGAAGCCATTTTGTTTTGCTTTGTTGGGATTACAGGTGTGTACCACTACACCCACCTGAGGAAGTGATGTGTTTTGTTTTGTTTTTTTAACTAAAGAATCACAGGAGACATCCAAAAGAAATCTGTTCCCAAATCGTTCATGTTCACCTACCTGGCTGCTTTTTAGAGAACATTTTAGCAATTCTTTTAATGTCCTGTATCTATTCCAACTCCATTCCCCAGTCTTATTCTCCCTCTACTTTATCCAAAGAAAACTACAACATAATATCCCCTAAGCCACCTGGTCTAGCTAAACAATAGGTACATGCACGCGCACACACATGCATATGTGCGCACACACACATACACACAGTTATTCAGTACACAGAGCCAGAGCTAGAAGCTTTACATACACCATCTTTAAAACAAACAAAGAAACTGGGCTTTGAGAGTTGAAGGAGTAAGTAAGGGTACACAATGAGCAAGTCGGAATTCTAATCTACATGTTCTGTTACAAAAATGCAACTTACAAAAAACACTGAATAGATCTTCCAATCTTCAAGAGACCCCAGGAAGAAAAGAAAAACCTCAAGATAGAGGAAATAGAGGCTGCAACATAAGGAATGCACAGGGATTCAACTAGCACTCTGATCTGAGCAGAGAGCCACTGAGTTCCACGAACCGGTAACCAAAACAAGAATAAGGGCACCATGGTGTATGTGGTGCATACGTGACGCTGAGAACACAGTAAAGGGTAACAAGGAACAGGACTACTAGGGGTGCCTCACAGCCACATGCCACACCCAGTACCCGAAGTGTTTCCAGGGCCACTTCAGCCAACCTCCCTAGAGCTGCTTCTACCAAAACCCATACTGGCCTCCCACAACATGAAACCCAATCTTGGGAGGGACATTAGACTCCAAGAGAGATGAGTGTGCTCCTCCTTGCTGCTCACCCTTTCCAAGGTAGATCATCCCATACTCTCGCCCCTGGGGAGTTTTGTTTTCTATCGTGAAACAGACTTCTTTCCCAATCAGCTTCTTGCGAAGGAATTCTCGAGCAGGAAATGCCCAGGGCTGGAAGAAAACAGACAAAAGTTAAAGGAGAACTGCCTGTTCCAGACCCCTACCAGCATTTAAGTAACTTCATGTCTTCAATAAACATCTGAGTACCTACTACATCAAGGGTCTACACTTGGCTGGGAGGAGAACATGCAAATGAAATGCATACAGAGAGGCTTACACAACTAGGGGCCTTATAAAAAAGCAAGGTCTAGTAGGCCCTAAAAACCAGTCTCAGAGTTTTCCAGACATTGGTAGTAGCACTTCGCCCCACCACTAACTGTTCAATTACAGCTTACTTTGCACATAATATCTGCCAGCACTTTTATACCACTTACCATGAGCCAGACACTTCTCTAACTGCTTTCTATATATCAACCCATTCCCTGAGATGGGCAGCCGGGCTCCACAAGAACCTAGGCAGAGGGATGTCATAAATAACAATTATCACCTCCATTTGTTTGGCTCTTTCCAATTTACAAGCACGTTCCCGGTAACCAGTTCAAGGCATAAGCTGGAGTCAGGACAGGGTTTCGGGGCTATTATTTCAGAGTGAATCCCCTGCTCAAGTAAGAACCTTATTTATGTCATTTTTGCTACCTTTTGAAGGACAGCAACAGATTTGAGAGGACAGACCTCAAAACGTCACCTCATCTATTTCTGCTCTGTCTGAAGCCTCTACAGGTCCTAGATTCTTGGAACGACACCAATAACAGCCCCTCAGAGGGAATCACTTTGAAATGGTGATTCTTCTCTCACCCATTCACAACATCAACATAAAGGAGAGGAGGGAAACACAACACAGGGATAGGGGCTGGGGGTTTAGCTCAGTGTTTAGAATGTTTGCCTCGCAAGCACAAAGCCCTGAGTTCAATCCCCAGCACCAAAAAAAAAAAAAAAAAAAAAAAAAAAGAAGTTAATACAGGGACTATGCCCACCCTACTACTCCTCCTACAATGGGTTAGACAGAGCTGTCTCCTCTGATACAGCATAGAGATGAGCAGGAATGGAGTAAGAGTTCAATGAGTGTGTGGTTGGTAGAAGTTCATGTATTAAAAAAATTGCAAAGTATTAAAGAGGTTTCCCCTTTTATAATACAATATGAACATAATAAGAGAATGCCTATTACAGTCAAAGTCAGGACTCAGACTATACATAGGAAAAGCGAGACAGTACATTAGTGGCTTAAAAAAGAAGCCTCTGCTAATAATGTTTTCAGCCCATGAAAATTAGTCCATGGGGTCATCTAACAAGCTTGTCTAAAAGAAAAACACCCATAAGACTTCCCAGAAACCAGAAGCCAACTGAAAGATGCCAAGTTCACCAACCCACTGGGCTGGCAGTCATGAAAACAGTGCTGTTATCAAACTAATACTTAAAATTCAGCAACACACTCCATTCTTAAATACTTTGGAAAGGTGTGCTGCTAACACAAGTGTTCCTAAGGAAGTCAAGATTTTGGCAAAAACTCATTCATCAAGGAAATAAATATCTAACCCCTACAGAGAATCCTCCAATTTCTACCCAGCAGGCAGAAGCTCTTTAAAAGTGCTTAAGGCTTGCTAAAGGAACCTCCTATTAAGCTCTCATGTTTTACAGCTAATCAGTCACTGGGCAATAGGAGCCATACTGGAGGTCTTGAAACATGTATCTTGAACCCATCTTCCTTTCCAAAGCCAGCCTTCTCAAATTGTGTTCTGTCCACAGGCAGGCAAATTCTGTATCTGGACAAGATAATAGCTAAGAAGAAAGGCAATCAGGAGATTCATTATGCAGGAAAGAAACTGACCTAGGAGGGAGGGAGGAAGGAAGGAAGGAAGGGAGGGAGGGAGGAAGGAAGGAAGGAAAGAAGGAAGGAAGGAAGGATGGACGGACGGAAGGATGGACAATCACTCCTCAAATGATGGGATAGGCAAGACAGCACTCTGGGAGAAAATCCTTTGTAGAATTGAGGCCAATGCTTCTGCATGTCCATGACAGCCAGGCAGAAGGCTATTCATCCAAACAGAACCTTCCAGAATAACTCTAAGGGGCAAGTGTAGGAAAATCTGTTCCAAGCATTTATCAAGAGTCAGAATAGCCTACTAGAAGGAGAAACTGTGGTCTATTCAAATGATACCCAGAGCTCATCTAAGAAGCAAGTGGTCTTTAAGTAGAGTAAGTCCACGATTTATGAACAAGTTCCATTTTGCGAGAACATTTATAAGTTGGATTTGTTCATAAGTCTGACAGGTGAGTATTATACACCTTTAACACAAATATACAATGTAAAGCATAAGAAAACCAAACACACAAATAAAAATACAGTAAGTCCCCTACTGTACACTATCACACTGTACAGTAAGCATACAGCAGCACAACTGTGACAGACACGTGAGCTACCTCCATGATGTGTTCACATCTAGAATGTTCGTAATGTGAGGTCCATTCATATCTGTTAAAGTTCGCAACTCAAATGTTAGGGTCAGGATCACCTCTTTCCTTTAGAATGCACAAGAGCAATTACCTGGCAGCTTGATCTTCGTGCCCAAAACCATGCAAAATTGTCCTATCTACAAGTTGTGCGATGAAACTTTTTAACTGCAATCATCTTTTTGGTCAGACTCCTAAAATTATTACAAGATCAAATCACCAAACAATATAAAACCAAAAAGCCAGTTACTTTTGTGCACAGTCTAACATTCAATACTTCTTGTCTCTTTTTCTCCTCTAATCATCCCATTGTACCATGTGGATATCCTGCTCTGCCTTCTTCTCTAGTTCCCCAATTCTCAGCAGCTCTAATGAATGTAGGACTATGACATTCATCACCTTATTTCTCATGAAGCCAACATACAGCTTCACACACAGCAGGAACTCAATTAATCTGTGGGAAATAAATATATAACTCCCACAGTGCCCATCAGTGCAGTATCTAGGCTGCCTGGAGTAGCTAGGCAACGCTGGGGATTAGCCTGGAACAGAGTAATGATGGCTAGGGACATACGGTAGAGCTGCTTTCATTGTCACAGGATTTAGGAGAAGCTGAGTACCACTGAAAGAAGCTGTGAGAAGGAAGGCGAAGAACAGCTGAGTGAATAATATTTGGGGCAGTGATACAAAGGGAAGTAAATGAGTAATGATGCCCTTGATTCTTCTTGAACTTGAAAAGAACTAGATAACGTGCTCCAAAACAATGTAAAACCTAGAGGCAGGGTGCCATAGCGCATAATCTACAGACCCCCAAAAAGAAATGCTTGATTTGTTCTCCACAGCATCCACCTAAGCACTTACTTACTGTATTCCTGCTTTGTGTCAGGGGTTGCAGAGGCACAAGGGCATACAGGTAAGAGACAGGATCCCTCCTTTTGAAGAGTTTACCATCTAGTACAGAAAAACATACAGACCTGGAACGATGGTCTACATACTCTAACAACATGAAGATATGATAAAAAAGGAAATGTCAGGTGTGGCTGGCTCTTAAAAGATAGCACACGGGTAGGCAAGAACTCCTGATGGAGGGAGCAGGATGAGCTAGGGGCAAGAGGTGACAGTCCAGTGGCCTGTGCTGCAGCACAGTTGGGGTGATCCTGAGAGGAGACTGAAAGTCAAATCACAAATGGGCTTGTGTTCCAGGTGAAGGTAAGCAGGTTTGTCACACAGGTAATGAGGACTCTCTGAGGTGTCTGGGAATAACAATGAGCAAGGAAAGAAACAAAATTATGTTTCAAAAGTATCTGGGAGCCTACAGAGAAGGGGTTAGAAAGAAGAATGAAGGCAAAGATACTACTATTCCAATATTCCGAGCACACCATCAGTGTTGGGGAAGAACAAAACAATAATGAAACATCAAGGTGGATGAGAATATTTTTAAGGGGCCAGAATCTCCAGGTCTTCATAAATGATGCTGGCACGGCAGTGTTGAAACAAGACAATGGAAATCAAGTTTCTGGTTTGGGTTACCAGTTGGTCTTACTGGTAGCCTGTATATCAGAGAGCTTCGAGGGCATGGCAGGAGGAAAACCAGATCATAGCAGGATGAGGGGAGACTGGATGTTTGGAAGGATAAAGGATGACTGTGGGCTAGAAAAGAATGAAACCTACAGCTACCAAGTATTTCATCTCACAGGGATCTCCCAAGAGTTACTAGAAGAAATCTGGTGAGACCAAGTTGCTATAGAGACAAAAGCACTTGGCTATATAAACATAAGGAACTAAAAAGGAATGGCAGGTAAGATTCCACAGTATCTTTCTAGCTAGGATAGTTCTGGTCAGATTCCATTGTTCTGCTACATGGGACACTGTTACGATATTTTAGAACAAATCCCAATCAGCCTTGTATTTCTCTGCCTTATATTCTTATGTATGAAACAGAAAATTAAAACACAAACCTTTTTTCTTAAAAGCTACACTGCTTCTTTCTTGTTGGGAAATGAGCATGATCAGCTCCAAGAAGGATCAACAATCTACCTCTCAGGCTGTTACACAACGTGCAACCAAAAGGAAGGGAAGTATAAAATGCTGGTTCACCTGTTTGGTTCACACCCAAAATTTGAAAAATGCTGAAAGAGATTTAATCTTCAGCACCTGGTCTAACACAGCAGTAGTGATTACCACTACTAATGTTTATTAAGTACTTTATAATGTGTGAAGCATTTCATGTTTTCCTATTTAATCCTCACCAAGCAACCTGGTAGGACACACTGTATGGAATAATATGTTTTTGCCAACACAGTTACTGATGGAGGACCAATGAAAAAGAACTGATTTTAATCTATTTAGTCATTATTCCAAAAATCTGATTGTTATTGATAGAATAATAATGGGAGATTTTTCTCTTCTCTATGTCCTATAATACTGTTTCAGTAAACTCTTAATTCAAACAAAATGCCCTTTGTTACAGGTGAAAAAACGAAATGCTTTCTTTAAAGATCCTCGTGAGCTCTTGTTTTTCCTTCTTCATCTCCCTGGCAGGGAAGAGTAGAAGCAAGCTGAGCCACTAAGCCGCTCAACATCATCAGGCTTAGGGAGAGAGAACCCAGACATTTCATTTCTGGTAGCCAAATTGCTACTAAAGGAGAGCCAAACAGCCACGCCAAACTGGACCTCATGGCAGCTGCCAGCAGAGACAAGAACTTAAGGAATCAAAGACAAAGGACAGAAAAGTCATGGTAGCCAGGCATTAGAGTGGGGATGAGGTAGGGGATTGTGAGGGGTATGGAGGAGACAGTGGGAACAAAAGCTTACAAGTGGTTTCTCACCATAACACCATAACATGATGGTCAGCTATATAGCTGATAAAAACTCCTTTAAAAAATGTATGTTTCACAAGTTTTTACAATTTCATCCGATTCACAGATATCTTTAGAGAAGCATGGATTCTAGATTAAGAATCTGTAATAAAAGGCCTTGCATTTACAGTATGCTACCATTTACAACAACAACATTACATAGACATTAAATACCTCTGGAAGAAGACACAAGTCACTAACACAGCTGTCCCTGAGGAACGTACTAGACTTTTCATAGCTCTGCCATAACCAACAATTTCAAAAGGCCAAGACTACCTAGGAATGTTCCTAATCTATGCCCAGAGAAATGTGAAAACACTAGGCAAACTTAAGCCTGTAGGAAAGAGTTCAAGAAAAAGCCCTGAGACTTCACTCCTGCTAAGGTAGTAAACACAAGTAAATACATAAATATCAGAAGCAAGCCACTGGGGATACATCCAAAGCCATCCGTTTCATGATATAAAACTACATAAAAGACACCTAAAAGAGTGAGTACAGCAAAATTACACCAGCCAAAGAAGAAATCAGGCCTCAGGAAGGCCTTAGGAAGGCTTCAGGAAGCACCTACCTCATCTGGGGTGTCTTTTCCATCTGGTTGTGTGGCAGCCGCCCTGCGGGCTAGATTTCCAGCACGAATGTTGCTGAGGTTGATCTGCCTCTCAGGAGGAGGCCCACCACGAGGCTGCCCTCGGACAATGATGGCACATCCTGAAAGGACCTGCGTGGGGAGAAAAAAATAAAATCATTGGCTTGCAGGTGAAATCACCATGATGGAAGTTGTAACATCTAAAACAGTACTTGGCAACTGGGAGATCCTGGAATTTTTGCTGAGTGATGAAATGAACAGAATTGTTTTCGTTTTATAAGAGAAACATGTACAGAAAGCCTTAGGCCAGATTCTGAAATGACAGACCTAAAAAATACAAGCAGGAATTAAACAAGCAATAGAAAAGCCATAAAATAAACAGACTAGGGTGAAAAGGCTTGTGAGACATGGAGATTAATGACCTCTGTAATTTGATCCCAGCCAGCACCACCACTGGTGTTCTTCTCAGTTATGAAGAAGTTCACCACCATCCATACTTTCCATTCTAGGACTGAGGTGAAAAATGCAAGTCTTAAGGGGAAGCTGGAGGAAGAAGCCCGTACACATCATCCAGGAGGAACTAAGCACGCCCAAGGCCAGAGAGAAACACAGAACCAGTGTAACCCCAGAAGCCCACCCAGGCCCTAACAGTTAGAAGAGGACACTCTAAAAAGCACTTCAAAGCTCCCAAGTGTAGCAGCTCCTTTCATGTCTCTGATCAAGCGGTCAGGCATAGAGCCCATTTGCAACTGTGCAAAAGGCTCTGAGACTCACTGGCATTTAACTTTAAGACAGCTGCAGGGCAGAAGAAGGGAAGAATACAAGTGCGAGAATGGAAGAAGGGGCATGCTGAAAAATGACTCAAGCTATTGAAGCTGCTTTTGCTCAGACAGGCACACTGCAAGGGTAGAGGTGGGCTCAAGCGCTGGCTCCACTAGCTCTGAAAGACTCAATTCTATGCTTCAAAACAAGAAGCAGATGCTGGCAGGTTGGCAGCTAGGAGGGTGGAGAGTTCAGCCAACAGAGAACACTGCTCAGCTGAGACCAGGGAGCTGTCTGTAAAGGAACAATCCTCGTGAAGGAAGCTGAGTCAAAGGAAGAGAGGAAAGAGGATGAGGGGGAGCCACCCCTACACACATCCCCTAGATGACCCTTCTCTCTCACTGCGCCACCTTAATTATTCCTTTAAATCATGAAACACTAACAAATATACAAGTGTGCTCAAACATATACGTGTATGTTAGAAAATAAGAAAAATAAACAACTGAGTAACCACTACCCAAGTTAAGAACTAGAACACTACTAGAATCTTGGATTCCCTCTAGGGCCCTCTCTTCTTACGCCTTCTCCTGATGCCCACGTTACCCTGACCTTTATGATAATCCCTCCCTTCTTTTCCATATAGTTCATCTATGTCCATCCTCAAACAATGTGGCTTCATTTCTTTTCCATCTTTGAACTCTCTACTAACTGTGTCTACTGCACGTATCCACCAATGGCCTTGCTTCTCTTGCTCATATTCTAGTGAAACTTAACCATGTTGATGTGAAACACCAGTGATTATTCATTTCCACTCTTCTACCTTTTTATGGGAATTCTCTCAAATGCATATGCCCAATTTTTGAAAACTAGCCATCTGATTAATGTCTCAGTATCACCAATCACTTAAGCATGTAAATCACTCCACCAGCTATATATGACACAAACACAAAAAGACCTGTCTTCATACTCCAGTTACAAGTCATGCTCTCAGTTTTTATCCTTTCTGATCAAGTGTTATCGGCAATGAAACTCTCAAGCTTCCAACCAAACACCTGCTAACAACCTGTACTGAGAACCCGTGCCCTGGGCATCATCCCAGGGAAAGGAGAGTTTAAAAAAACAAGCTCTCAAGCATGCCAAAGCCAGGAAAGAACATACAGTAGAGGACGCCTAAAGTTCCTAAATGAGACAGATCAAAAAAGAAAAGGAGGGGCTGGAGATGTGGCTTAGTGGTAAAGCACTTGCCTGGCATGCCTGAGGCCCAAGGTTCCTTCCCCAGCACCACAGAAAAAGGAGAAGAGGAGGAGCAGGAGGAGGCAAGGAAGAAGGGAAGAAGGAGGTGAAGGAGAAGGAGGAGGGGGACAAGGTGAAGGAGAAGAAGAAGGGGGAAAAGGAAGAGAAGAAAAGGAAAGAGTTTGGGTCCAAGTCTACAGTCGATTCTTTCTCAAAAGTGACAGAAGCATAACACACAGCAAGAATAGCACGCTGTAGAAACCCTGAACTTTAAATCATTCATGCACAAATTCCAAATGGGGCTAAGAAGAGCTAAGCTTCACATACCAGATCATCTGTCTCCAATGCCTGCTCCTCAGTTTTTGTTCATTTTCACAAAAATAAAGCACTCCGAGAGCCCTGGAACCTCTCAGTAAAGGCCAGTTGTAAGACCTATTTGCAACTCACTGTGGCAGACATTGGTAAACTCAGAGAAGAAAGCATAGACTCAGCCCAAGAAACCACCGCTTTCTCAAGTCTGACAAAGGCCACTGAAAAGCTGAAGAGCAGAATAACTAATAAGCATTCCTTTCACTCCTAATCACAGTATTGGAAAATTGTTGGCTCTGTGCTTCTGCCTACCAAGCTAGGTCCCTGCTGGGCAAGGAGTCAGGACTGTTATCCTGGCCCCATAAGAGATTCTAACAATCAATTTGCACAGTAATCTTGCAAAACTCCTTTGTACACCCTCCCTTGTCCCTCAATGCTATTCTCAAGATAAATTATAAGAACTTCTTTGCATTATTGCACCAAATATGCTGAATTAATATGACAGAGGTAATTTTTACTCTTTAAACTGCTCTGTACATTTGTACTACTGAGTATACTAATTCAAGCAACAATCACCAATTCAACCTAAGCAACAAGAATAGATTCATTGTGGCAGGCACTGCTATTACCACTCCTTCAGGAGAAAAGGACTGGCGTATCTTTCCACCGAAAATATCTCCCCTCATTTGCCAATGGCCTTGCTAGAGAAGGTAGGAAAAGACTATAGACCATCATGGAAGGAAGAGATCTGTCTCCATTAAGGAAGAACTAATTTCTCTCCTGTTTTAGAACCTGAAATCATTGAAAACACACTATTACTCCTCCTTTTAGCTATCTCCAGTTCATCTTCCAAGCACTGCCTTACTTGTCAACAGGCTATTCAAGTTCTACCCTATAAGAATATTTTAACAGCCTTCCACTATCTAATCCTTCCACCAAATAAAACCAAGAAGAAATACCTTCATGGAGGAAAAACAATTAAAATGTCTAAGTAAAATATGAAAAACACCAAGGGTTCATAAAGCAGACAACTTGTATCCCAATGACACCAAGTCATTTTTCCCGTCTGAAAGACCAGCCATCTGGGTAAATTCTTAGATGTTTATTCCCCAATTGGTTTATTTATTCATTTATTAACTCAAGATATACTGAATGCCTACTATGTGTGAGGCACTGTTCTAGGCAAGTGGCATAGGTCAGTGAAAAAAATTTCTACTCTTAGGAAAATTACATTCCAGTAGAGAGACAGATAAACAATAAACATCATAATTAAATAAAATACACCATTTATCACAATTTTAATTTCAAAAGACTGGTGTTAGATTGAGAAGAAATTGTCACGGGTAATTGATCTGCCAAAGTTGTACTGACTGATTCATGTTGCAAACTTTCATGGATGCAGTAATTATCCTTAATTGCTAATTTATAGGGCATAGAAAACAAGTCATATGGTTATTGTTCTATCCAATTATATTAATAAGATGACATACTCCAGAAAAACGATTTTAGGACTACCTGATACATACAGTAGGAGGTCTGTGGAACCAGCTGTCACATACAGTCAGTTTGACTAAAGTTATAGATTAGATATTTCTCAGCTCTGACAATAAAGGTTGCAGAGGGACATAGTGTGATTCAAAGAACCTAGCTCCAGGGCTTGAGTCGAAAGGCTACAAAGGCTGAAACGGGACAATTGAGAAGGAAAATAGGGATTCAAACAGTTCAAACCCACTAACAGGTTTACCAGGAAATTTACTACAGTGAAACACTACATAGGCAGCCATTAAAATGTTGCCCAGCAACAGCACACCACATTAAATCTTCACTAGATTCTGATAAATGATTTGGTGTGTTTAACACTTTAACTCCCAGGCAACTGACATGAAAGGACAGAAAAACTAGCCTCAGGGCTGGGGCTTTAGCTCAGTGGTACAGTGCTTGCCTAATAAGCACAAGGTCCCCGAGTTTAATGCCCAGTACCCAAACACAAAAACAAAATAAAAAGCAACAAGAGGGCTGGGGATTTAGCTCAGTGGTTAAAGTGGTTGCCTAGCATAGTGCAAGGCCCTGAGTTCGATCCCTGGCACCAAAAAAAAAAAAAAAAAAAAAAGCAACAAGAACAAAAAACCTTGCCTTACTGTATTTATGGCAAACAGTGTAATGGTACAAAAATTCTTAAGTACAACCAACATATTTTCCAGTCCAAAAGCAAAAATCATCCTGGCCCGAGTATTGCATCTTATTAGCTTTCCTGCAAAGGAGAACTAGCATTATTAACAGGTATTTCTACCTGTTAAGATATAACAGACATAGGGCTGGGGATGGTGGCGCACTTCTTAGTACTGCCCCCCAAAAGAGATACAACAGGTATATGGCAACAGCCAAAAAAAGATTTAACAGGTATATTGCAACAGCAACATCTCCAATATGAGGAAGGAATATAAAGAACAAGGACAGACACCTGATGATGGATAATTCCAAGATAATTCAATGAGAAAAGAATAGTTCTTTCAACACAAAAAAGTTATCACGACGACTAGATACCACATACAAAAGAAGTCTGAACTCCACCTTATACTGTACGCAAAAGGTAACTTAAAAAGGATAGTGGGATCTAAATGTAAGACTTAAACTACAAGTCTTAAAATTAAAAACAATGTGCTTCAATGAAAAATAATACTTGTAAAGCATACAGTTGTTAACTGCCTAATATACTCAATAAAGAACTGAACAATAAAGAGGCATTTGATTTGAATAGGCATTTATCCAAAAAAAGATATACAAATGACCAATGTATATGAAACATCATTAGTCATCAGAGAAATGCAAATCAAAACTACAATGATACACATACACTTCAAACCACTAAAATGATTGTAATCACTAAGACAAAAGGGGCACGGTGGCACACACCTGTAGTTCCAGCTAGGGAGGTAGGGGGCATACAAGAGGATCACTTGAGGTCAGGAATTTGAGACCAACCCCACAATACCATGAAGCCCCATCTCAAAAAAAAAAAAAAAAAGACATACAGTAAGAAGTGCTGGCCAAGTGGCGGAACAACTGGAACCCGCCTATGTTGCTGGTGACACACCTGCTTTGGAAAAAAATCTTAAAGCTCCTCAAAAGTTAAAAAAGTTAATATATGACCCAGGAATTCTGCTATCCAAAAAAAGGCAGGCAGAAAAGGCCATTGCTTCTCAGCCTTTTGGCTAAGATCAAATGTAGAAAAGGCCAGATTTTATTTTTTTTTTTTTTTTTGGGTGCTGGGAATTGAACTCAGGGCCTTCTGCTTGCAAGGCAAGCACTTCAACCACTGAGCTAAATCCCCAGCCCCAAGGCCAGATATTGAAAGAGTCCATTTATATGAAATGTCCAGAAGAGGCAAATGCATAGAGACTGAAAGTAGATTAGTGGTTCCCAGGGACTGAGGGGAAAGAATAATGGGGTGGGACTGCTTAACAGGGTGTAATAAGGTTTCTTCTGGGGTGAATACATTCTTCAATCAGACAGTGGTGATGGGCACCTGAATATAGCTTACTTTAGAATTCTGTATTATATGAATTACATCTAAAAATATATATTTTTTTCCCAAAGGCCGAGTGTGGAAGTACAAAAACACATATGACACATTAGATATATTTCACCATAGAGGTTTACATACTCTTGCAGAAGGACTAGATGTTAAAGCACTAGTAAGAAAAAAATTTTAGTTGTTTAAAGGCAGGTGGGGGTATAGCTCACTAGCAAAGTACTTGCCTGGCATGCCCAAAGTCCTTGGTGATTCCCCAGCACCACAAAAATAAACAAGTTTAAAACAAAAAGTTAAAAGGCACCTGGTTGAGAACCCAAAGTCAGGCAGGTGATTCACCACAGAAGGGAGTTTAGTATAAACCTTGAAGTCATCTAGAAATAAAAAGATAGGAAGCTACAAAGAAACAGAACTTAACTCTCTGGTGGGTGGAAATGCTCAGAAACAACATGAGCTTTTTCTCAGAAACAGTATACCAAATGTTCCATGTGTCACGAGAAAGGAGAACCAGGAGAGGGACCAGGCTGAAGGTCCATAGTCCCATCTGGAAGCTTTCAACTGCCACAACTCAAAGGCTACATGTGCAGGCGCTCTTGTTCAGAGTAGCAAGGCAGCAGGCCAAAGACTCTCCTCCAAACAGGTGCTTCCTCCACCTAAAAATACTGTCAGATGGGAAGAAGCTGCTATAGAAAGGGAAGCAAGGTTTGGACCTAGTAAATACACTTAAACCAGGGTCTTCCTACTGAGCTACATCTTGAGACAGGCATGCTCTCACTAAATTGCCCAGGCTGAGCTCAAACTTGGGATCCTCCTACCTTAGCCTCTCAGAGTGCTAGGGTTACAGGTGTTTGCTACCAAACCCAGCTGGATTCACTTTAATGAAGCAAAAACATCTAAAGAAATGGAATGAAGTCAGTAGCACATGACTGTAATGCCAGTACTTGGGATACTAAGACAGGTGAATCACAAGATCAAGGTTGGCCTGGGCTATATAGTGAGACCCAGAATCAAATCAATGTCAGCAGGGACCTAAGAAAGTTACTTAATTGGCTCTAATAGCCACAGTGTCATCATTTATAAATACACAGAATATTCATAAGTTGTTAGGAAGCCTAAACAAGAGAATAAAGCAATTAGCACAGGGGCCTAAAGACAAAAAAAAGAAATAGCTCACAGTGTGGTCTGAGACAAAGGCTGCAAGAACATGGACAACAAAAGAAGATGGACATTTCCTCCAGGAGTATGAACTTGAATACCAAAATCATGGACATTCTCCCTCCAGGAAAATTTATTATCAAAATCATGGAAATTCTCCAACTACTAAATTATAGGCAGAATTACATAGGTAAGTGCCTAAACAGATCTCTGTCCTCATAGATTATCATAACACGTATCTTTTAACTTTGCACAGAGTGCATTCTCACCCTCAACAAAGTGTCTCAGCCAATGGTCTCAGACGGTGTGGCCAAGTGGAATGATCATGACCTTTCTAAAATGAAGACAGACTGAAGCAAACACCACCCTGAGCATTGTGATAGTTCCTCATCTATAAATGAAGACAATACTACCATCTTCTCTGGGGTGTTTAAATTATTAAATGAGATATCCAACCCCATAGTTTGAATATGGATTATCTCCAAAAACTCATGGAGAAATTCAAAACTCATTATAACTTATTAAAAGGCTATGGGGCTGAACGTGTGCAAGACATGTGCTCTTAGCATGTGCAAGACCCTGGGTGCAATACACAGCACCAAAAAAACAAAAAACAAAAAGAAAATAAAAACAACCCAACTGTGGTGTTTAGAGGTAGAGCCCTTGGGCGGTGATAACAATTAGATGAGATCATCAGGGTAGAATGCCCATGATTGAATATTCGTGGCTTTATAAAAAGAGTGACAAGGACACAGATGGACACCAACACACACAGACATATGGACACACAATACACACTAGCATACACATATGCACAGCACTCCCTAGCTATGGTCATCTGATGTCCTGTGCTACTTCGGGATTCTACCAAGCAAGAAGGCCAGCACTGGATGTCCATAATTGTGAACCAAAATAAATCTCTTTTTACCTTGCCCAAACTGTGCAATTGCTACTAGCAACAAAAAATGGACTAATCCCCCGACTACCCAAAATCTAGTAGGTAACTAATACAATAAATGTTAGGGGAACATTGGTCCTGCTCTTCCCCACACTGCTGGCCTTTTTATCCTCACAACAACCCTCTTAGGAAGCAGGGCAGGTACCTCTATCTTCAGTCTACAAATGAGGAAACCACAGCACTGTAAGATGACAGCGTCAGAGCTAGAACACAGGTTTTCCCAATGTAATTTCTAACAAACCACAGATACTCAGTGTGTGATGAAAACCATAAGCCAATATTAGTGCTCACAGAAAATACCACGAACCCATGAAGAAATTAACTCCATCTCCTGGAAATGGGTATCAGCTCCGTCTCCAGCACAACAGTCCTTTGCAGAACCAATTCTGCACAACCACCAGCTGAGCTCTGCTGTTGTCACAGACCTAGAAGACCAACACCTATTTACTCAGAAACAAGAGAACTCAGCAAGAACTAGTTATGTGCAGCAGGCATATGTGAAGTGTCATTTCAAAGAAATTCATTCCAATTGTCAAAAGAAAAATTTTCAAACTGGGTATGGTGGTACTGTGGGAGACTGAGGCAGGAGGATCTCAAGTTCAAACCCAGTCCGGGCAGTTTAGCACCTTAGTGAGATACTCATTAAAAAAGGCTGAGGATACAGCTCAGGGTGAAGGCTCAGGGTTTTTATCCCCAGTACAAAGAAAGGAAGAAGGGAAGAAAGAAAAAAGATGGAAGGAAAAATTTTCAGAGTAGGCAACAGTCATGTGTTACCTTATCAAAGAGAGAACAAAAATAAACTAACTCCAGAACATAAAAAGGAGTATTACTAGAGAGGACTTTGACTCTTCACCCAATGGTCAGGGTCAGGTACTTTTAAAAGTACCGGAAATTACTGTAGTGATCAAGGCACTTCATCCTCCGCCCGTGATTTAAAAAAAAAAAAAAAAATTCCTTAAGTGTTAAATCCGGGAAAATAAACTATAAAGAAAGACCAGAGCATCAAAGCACACGTAATTCAAAAATGACAGCATAATGCCCAAGAAACACTAAGTCTGCAGTACATGCATATAGGATACCACGTGTCACTGAGGTTTGATTCTGGTCCAAGCTGGTCACAGGTGCATATGCTTGTAATCCCTGATACTTAGGAAGCTGAACACAAAGCTACTCTAGGGCAAGTTAGCGAGGCTCTGTCTCAAAAAAGCAGAAAAGCAAAAAAACAGGTCAATAGTACTCACAACTCTCAAAATTTTAATATTTTGACAGGAAAATGAAATCAAATACATAGGATTAAATTCATAAATCTCTGGTGAAGAAATATGTTAATTAGGGAGGAAAGGTTTTAAAAATAAACCACAGAAAATGTGGAAATAATTTTAAAGTACTTTATTTCAATTCCAAATAGCAAAAGCCCACAGGATTTGGAATAAAAAATAATAGTAAACCCTGTTGAAGCTTTCCAAGAAATTTAAAAAGAAAGGTGGGAATATGTCAAAGAAAAAAATGCCTAGAAGCAAAACTTGCCCCTAAATCCTCCAGAAACAATGGAGATAGCAGTTTTTCTGCCAGCATTCTAGGCAGCTTTTATTTTAAGGATTAACATTTCCACAGTCAAATCACCATACACTACAACAAAAGGTTAAAAACGCCCCAGCTAGGGTTGCAGCTCAGTGGTAGAACTCATACTTAGCCATGTGCATGGCCTTGGGTTCAATCTCCAGCACTGCCAAAAAAAGGGGAAAAAAAAATCCGAAGCCTTAAACCTCTCTTCCTCTTGGTCAGCACTTTCTGGTAAGGGCCTGGGACGCTGACAGTTCAACAGCATTTGATGGCAGGTCACTGGAAGCTAAGGATTCAACTGGTACAAGAAACTGGTCATCCTCAGGGGAATTCAGCAAGGAAGAGACAGGAAATGAAAGCCAAGAGTTAGATATAGAATGGCTAGAGGAAAAAAACCTGCTGGATTGGAAGTAAACTGTTGCTTTTAATAGACACAGTTAAACAGAAAAATATAGTGTATTAGTTACTTTTCCAGAGTCAATGGTCTGCAAGACAGCAGATTTTATGCAGAACAATTACAAGTTACAACATTCATACACACAAGCCAAATGCACAAAGGGTACAGAACATCTATCCATGCAATGGAGACCTGGGAAAGATCCAATGAAGGGCTGGGAGCCCATGGCAATGTCCCATGTACACCTGCGTCTGCACTAAAAGGCTGAAGAAAACTATACTGGAACCAGGACTCAGTACTCGCAGCAGGATGGAGATCAGTGCTTCCCCAAGGCGAACGGCAGCAATTCTCAGCAACAACAAGGCCCCCAGCTCCTTCTGCGAAGAGAACTGCCGAGTTCCCTTAGGGAGAACCAGCCGCAGCAGAGCTTCTCCTGGGAAACAACCGGTCCCTATCTTCCGTTCCTGTTTGGCCTTGTGTCGGCAACAATCCTCAGGTGGTTCCTCTGCACCCAGAACCGCACCAACTCAGTTCAGCTGGGCGTTCCTGCTAGACTTGATCACAGTAATTCCACCACATATAGATAAATGTGTGTCTATATCCACATGTGTTTCCTAGCGCCATCCACTAAGTGGGCATAAAAACCTGATGCCCAGATTTTGGCCTCTGAAAATTCTTCTCTGCTAAAAAGGGCAAAGACTCCTTAACTGCTGATTCCAGGTTTTGGTCAGGAAAAGTACAGAATGAGTCAGGAATACCTTGCTATGTCAGAACTTTAAAAAATACTCAAAGAATGATGAAAACATATCAAAATGATAAAGGAACCAGTTTAAAAGAGCTCTCATTGACTACAATTGGGAAAATTTAAAAATCAAAACGATAGTAATAAATTATAATCCACTGAATAAATAAATGAATACACACAGAAAACAAAGTTCCACATTACAGTAGAACACTAATAAATAAATGTAGGATCAATGATAGAATTAAAAATCATTGTTTAGCAGTAATCACAATAACAATTGATTTAGCTAAGAATCATCAACAGTGCTAAAACTGGTAGATAAATATTTGATAAACAGATTATCTACATAAAAATACCTTCTCGAAAAGTATTAATTACACATTATTTAGTCAATATGTAAGAACACTACTTATACTATCCATATAAACTAAAATTACATCGGAGAAACCTAACTGATAACATCTTAACCAAGTAATTAAAGGCATGAACACTAACAGGACACTACATGGTGGGCCTCACTGATACTATCGATACAGTGAAAACATAGCACCATCTTTGTGATATTCCTTCTAAAACACGTAACTTAAACCATGAAGAAGCAAGACAAACCCATAATGAAAAACATTCTATAACTTGCCAGTAACTCTTGGTAAATGTTGCAGCCCTCAAGGAAAAAAAGAGGAATCATTCCTAACTGAAGGAAAGAAAAGAGACATGACTCTAACAGGTAATCCTAAATGAGATTCCCCCACCTACAAAGGGCACTACAGAGCAAACAGCAAAACCTACAGGAAGTCTGTGGGTTGAATGGCAGTACTGTAACCATGTTAATTTCCCCCACACACACACTAACCTACATCCCCAGCCCTTTTGTTATTCATTATTTTGAGATAGTGCCTCACTAAATCTACTAAATTGCCCTGGCTTAGCTCAAACTTTCAATCCCCCTGCATCAGTGTCCCAGAGTGCTTGGATTATAGGCATGTGCCACCATGCCAGGCTCCATGTTAATTTCTGATCCTGATGGTTACACTGTGGTCATGGGGAAGATTATCCTTTGTTATAGGGAATTACCGAGATTTCCTATCTGAAAATTACTCCCAAATAATTCTGGAGAAAAATCGACATTTCAGAAGATCTTCATTACTCAAATTCTGTACATGTGAATTTGCCTACTCCCTGTAATTTATCTGTAACTATCGAATCAATAGTTTCAGCATATTTGCTGTCATCACAGGCATGCATATTCAGTTGCCTGGCTCTCATCAAGTGTTCTTTTCATGGTCTATTTACTACCACATTTTTTACATTTTTTGTGCTTTCTGTTGATTTCATTCTTTAAAATCGTCCTCAAATGTAGTAGTCCCGACAGACTCTCGCCACTGGGATATACCTTATAGAGAAAACACGAGTTAGGCAAGCTTCATTCAGACATGAGGTATATAATTCTGTTGACTCTAAGTCCAATATAAAGGAATCAACAGTACATATTAAACAGAAGCTCATGTACAAGTTTATGTATTAACTGGTTGGTGAAAATGTGACCAGTGGCCTACAGGGACCTATTTTGTATTGCCCCTGAGAGCAACAGTTCAGTGTTTGCAAATTTATAGAACATAAATACTGTGACTAATGACTATAATAACTAGAGATGATGACAAGGCAACTGGGGACCCTAAGTAGACAGGAGTTGTTTTTCCTCTTGCAATTATTTTCAAAGTTTAGAAGTATTTCCAAAAGAAGTTTAAACTAAAACACCTCTGAAGGTGTTAAACATAGACAGGTTGTTTCAGAGCCTCAATGGATAAAACAAGCCAGGAGTGGTGGTGCACACCTCTAACACCAGCACTCAGGAGGGTGAGGCAGGACTGCCAGTCTGGGCTACATAGTAAATTCAAGGCCAGCCTCAATTAAAAGTGAGACACTGTCTCAAAAAGCCAAACAAATCAACAAATCAATAGAACTAGATTTCACTGGTGGTTCTGAAACTGCACTCTTCCTACCCAGCCATACTCTCCCTGTGCATGCACATACAACCTCTAGAAAATGAATGCTAACTACAGTTGTGCTGCATGGGCTGTATCTTTCCTGTGATCCACTCACCACCTCACGTTTTTCTTCCAAATGTCAGATATTCTCAAGTCACAAAATTCAAAGTGTCTCTGAGTGCACTATTGAAGACATCACCCCCCAAAAGTTTTAAGGAGATCCCCTTTCCTTCCTATGCCAGTTATCTAGGGGGGAATTTTTTTATTTGTTCATTCATTCATTTTATTGCAGTACTGGGGATTGAGCCATTCACTCATTTATTTATTTTTACTGCAGTATTGAGTACTGAACACAGGGCTTTTACACTGTATTACATCCCCAATCCTTTTTCAAGTTTTTTATTTTGAGACAGGGTCACTAAATTGTTAAATTGCCTGAGCTGGGGTCGATCTTGCAGTCCTCTTGCCTCAGTCTCCCACAGTGCAGTGATTATGAGTTACCACACCTGGCTCTGGTGGGGGATTTTTTTTTTTTTTTTAATTTACATATAAATGTGTTAGAATTAGGTTTTATATTGAAAAACCCAGAAACTCCTTGGTATCCCAAGAGTTTTGAGAAATAACCGATCAAGTTTAATTTAAAGTAACTGAGAACTTTTCATAAGAGGCAAGAACACTATCTAGATTTTTGATTCAAATAAAAATTTATAATCTTGGCTCCAATCCTTTATCCCTGAGGACTGTCTTTCTTTTTTTCTTTGTTTGTTTGTTTTTTTGTTTTGAGACAGGGCCTCGCTCTGTAGTTCAGGCTGGCCTCAAACTCATGACAATCCTCCTGCCTCAGCCTCCCAAATGCTGGGATTTCAGGTGTGTACGATGACCCCATCATGCCCGGTCCAAGATTAGCTTTCTTTATTGTCAGGAAGGAATCAGATTAAGAACAATGCCTGTCCTCCACTCTAATCTAGAAACAAAGGGGAAAGGTGTCTAGGTGTCTCGGGAAATGCTAAGAGAAAACCTCTGTTAACTTACAAGATAGCTGGATTTTCTTTAGTCCTAAAATTTTTCTCCTCCTATCCCTGCAACTTTGAGCTTCTCTCCAAAGCAGACTGCTAGGTCAAAGTGCAAAGGCAGGAGAAAAAAGTTTCACGTGGAAGGGACCGGAAGGCCACTGCTACTACTTATCACTACTGTTTAAAAGCAAGGAACAGCAAGTGCAACGCCCTGAGTTCAATCCCCAGAAATTAAAAAAAAAAAAAAAAGCACTGAACAGGCTGGGTGTGGTGGTGAACAATGTAATCTCAGCACTCTGGGAGTTTGAGGTAGGAGGATCTCAAAATTAAACCCAGCCTGGGAAATTTAGGGACTTAGCAAGTCCCTGTCTCGAAATAAATAAATATAAAAGAGCAGGGGATGTAGCTCTGTGCAAAGGTCCTTGGAGTTCAATGCACAGTACCAGAAAAAAAAAAAAAAAAACATATATACAGATACACAGAAAGCCTGTGAAGGAAATAACAGATCAGCAAGCACTCGCAAGCTCATTAGAAATGCACACCTTCACATTCCATCCAGACCTAATGTATCAAAATCTGCACCTACAGCCAGGTGTGGAGGAGGTGCACGCCTGTGATCCCAGCACTCAGGAATCTGGGGCAGGAGGATCGTCATGAGGCTAGCATGGGCTACATAGCGAGTTCAAGACCAGCCTGAACTATTTAGCAAGACCCTGTGTCAAAAAACAAAAAAATCTGCACAAGATCCCCCGATGACTGGCAACCACAATAAAGTCTGAGAAGGGCTGTCCATTGATTTTCTGCCACCATTCTCCAAACTACCTATTTGGGGAAACCTACGTTCTCCAGCAAATTCAGGTAAAACCTTCTTCAGAGGCCTCCTCCACCCACAGACTAGGTTGGAACGTCCTGCTGTTTATTATATACCTTTTGACAGAACACTTCTCCCCCACAGAATTCATCACAATATGAAATTGTAGAACCATTAGCACCATGCATCTTCTCTGGGCTGGCAACTACACTCTCTAAGGGCAAAGAACTATGTCTATCTTGTTCACGTGGCAGACCTAGAACAAGACCAAAGACTAAGGATTTTTTAAAATAAATAAATGGCACTATTGTGTATCAAATACAATACGAGACACTGAAGAGAGGACAAAAACGATTAAGAAATGGTTCTTGTCCTTAAGCAGCTCATAGCTTAGAGGTTTTTTTGTGGAAGATAACAAGAACCAAGCCCCTAAGAGCACTCACTGCACTCACGGCTGCTTCTAATATTCCTCCGCCAAATGCCAACAGGTAGCCCAAATGTCCTCACGGCCCTCGGCTCCCTCAGCACAATCGCAAGCGTGTCTTCATCCATTCCTCGTCACACTCCGTTCCCAGAGCACAGTACCTTGCCCAGCCTTCGCCCTCTGCCCTTTCTAACACAACTCCGACTTTCTCAGCATCAATTCATTCTCCCCAGGAAGTCCATGTCATTTCTGGCAACATTCTCTCCAGTCCGCTTCCCTATCAGTCCTCTTATTATGAAGATGTCAAACTTCCCTTGTCACCTCCTTTAAGAAATGTCTTGGCTAACTCATTTCCAACTGCTCAATTGATTATTTCCCGTGAACTGTCAAACCTACTCTATTCTCAATAGAAACCACTCAAATCTACATCCCTGCCTACCTTGAAGAATCTCCTTAAATTAACTGTTCAATATTCAACTGTCGTCCCACTTTCCACAGTCACTTCCCCACATCCCCCAAAGGGACACCTGGTGTCTGAGAAAATGCTATCATCTTTTATCTGATTATATTCTCCATGATTCCTATATTCTTTAATAGACACGAATCTCTCAGTAGATTTACATTCCAAAGTTTATATCCAAATACTATGGTAACAAAAACACATCTAAATGCCCAAACTGTTAATGATGAGAGAATGCTGCTTCCCTTTATCTTTGGAAAAGCAGCTCACAGAGAAATATAAATGGATGGGCAAAGAACACAATGTGCTAGGGAGGGAGATGCTCAGTGGAAAACACACAAGCGAGCTTAACCTGTCACCAAACCAGACCATAGTGTGAAGGCTCAAAATCCAACCAATGTCCAACCCCCAGAATTCAACTGAGGAAAGTTAATACAGTATTTCACATAACAGGATACAATTTAGCCTCAAACATCAAGTCCTACACTGACAGGATGTGAAGGTCTACTCTAATTCAATGCATGAGCATGTGTACAGCAGATGTGTTCTATGCTTGTCAGGGGCAAGGTTACCAAACCCGAGGGACATGACTTCTGTCCAATGCCCAATCTGTATTAGCATTTACCAAATAATGATGGACAAAGATCTGATTTTGGTACTACCAGAAATTTTAAAGCACTTTAGTAAGTTATTGTTTTCTTGAACACTTCAAAAATATATCTCTAAGGCAGTAATGGTGAATCTGTGGCACAGGTGTTGTTTTTAAAACAAAAGATGTTAATGTCTGAGTTGGTTTTTTCTAAAATAAAACCTCAGTATTCACATTTAATTGCAGTGTTGGCACTTTAAGATAAGTGGGTTTTGGGTTGGAGTTTGAGCACTCGTCTCTAAAAGGTTTGCCATCACTGCTCTACGGTATGGCAGAATATGAAATATATTTACTCTTTTTCTATCAGAGTTCCCAAAACTCCTGGAATTTCCTAGCAGAACTATCTTTTGCTATTCATCACCCCCTTAGACAACTACTGAGTTTATGCTCTTGAAGTGACATAAAGTAGGACCCCAAATAGCCTTAGGATAATGCCAGTCGACAAAAGGACCAAATGATTAGAGGGCTGGAACTTCCAGCTCCAACCTCCAACAGGGAAGAGGGCTAGACAGTAAGCACTACAGAAATTCTTTTTTGTACTGGACATTGAACTCAGGGACTTCACACTGAGCTACATCTCCTGCCCAGTTTTGTTTTTTGTTTTTCAATTTTAAGATACAGTCTCACTAAGTTGCCCAGGCTGGGCTTGAACTTAAATCCTCCTGTCTCGGCCTCCCAGAATGCAGAGATTACAGGGATGCACTACCACACCTGGTTTAGAAATCCTCAAACAGTAAGATTCAATGAGCTTCCAAGGTGTTTAACATGTCAAGATGCTACGAGGGTGGCAACCCTGAGAGAGTGGGGAAGGTCTATGACACCTCCCATATACTGCCCTTTCCATCTTTTCATATGGCTGTTTATCTGTGTCCTTTATAATGTTCTCTATAATAAACCAGCAAACGTAAATAACTGGGTTCTATGAGCTGTGCTAGCAAATTACTGAATCTAAAGTAGGGGGAACCCTGATTTAGAGCTGACTAGCAAGAAGGACCTTGTGACTGGTGTCTGAATTGGGGGCTGTCTTGTAGAACTGAGCTCTGTGGGATTTGACGCCATCTCCAAGTAGATAACGTCAAAACTGAGTTGAATTACATGGCACCTATTTGGTGCCCACAGGAAAAATGCTTGCTGTGTAGCAAATACCCTACACATCTGGTCACGAAAGTGTCCTGTGTAGTAGAGGACAAGAAAAGTGGGGGGTTTGGTTGTTCCTGTTGTTTTGCCTTTTCAGGGAATATCTGGCTTTAACCTATTTTATGGGTTTCAAATAACTGACAGACTCTTTTTGCTCACATACCTTTTGCATATATGCCCACTCTGTGTTTCAGAACTGATTCCACATGCACACATATGTATAGCAAAGGGCAAGGATTTGTTTCCCTTGAAATTATGTACTGGCACTGGAAGTATAGGAGAGAATTCCCAAAGACAATGGGCATCTTTGGGCACCCATGAAAAAGTGTCCCTGGTGGCAAGAGATTTTGCCTGGCTTCAGGGACAGATGGAGATGACGGAGAGGTAGCCAAGGCAGGGAGGAGAAGCCTGGGGTACCACTCCAGGCTAGTTAGTTAATGAGATCCTTATGTCTAGCCTTGCTTCATCTAACTCTCACTCTAATGTCAGGAGAGACGTACAGCTGCAGTTTCCGACCCAGGGAGGGAAAGAGAACAGTTACTACCTTACCAGTGGCTGGCATCTCTTATTTCTCCTTCTGACATCACAGCCATCATTGTATCCCTGAGCAAAATTCACTGTACAAAGCATCAAATCATGACCAAATGATAAAAAGGGGTTAGGCAAACCTTTCAGCCAGATATGGCTAAATGAAATCATACCAGACATCTTGAAATATTGTAGAGAAGTGAAAACTATTGCATTTACTGTTTCTTGGGTTTGGTTCTGTAAAGTCATGTGCAATTTTTTCTTAAAACTCATGTACAGCAATAGGAGTGCAAGATTACTGAACACAATACTCAATATTATTCACAGTGAATTATCTCTAACAAATGTGTTTATTTTATTTTGGTTTATAGGTAAGATTAACAATGGAACTTAAGGAAGTAAGTCAACTCATGAAGAGCATTAATTTTTCCAATATATTTCCAATCTTGTCTGGAAACCATTCCTATTTAAAATGCTGATAGTCAATTTTAGATGTCAAAATAAAGTACAAATCACAAATCTAATATAAACACTTCAGAGTCTCTTACTTCAGGATTAACATACCACTCCAGGATTCTCCACATCCATAAAATCCTAGAGAGACTATGATAGGGGACTAAAAACTGAAATTTCAGTCATCTAACATCACTGACTAAAGTAAGCAGAATGGCTCATTCCTTCCCCACTAAAGATGCTGATACTGCAGCCCACCCCATCCTCCAATCACAAAGCACAGATTTGCACAATGGAAGGCTATCTGGCCACCATACAGAATCTACATGTGATACCTGCAAGTACTTCCCATAAAAAAAGACTATGCATCCACTTATACTAAAACACTCACAATATTCTACCTACGCTGTGCTCTCACTAAAGCCCGGCTCTGTGGTTCCCTTACTGTTTTGAGAGGGGCATTCTCTCCAATGTATAACAAATTAATTAAACTCTTTGACATATAAACACAGAAATCTCAAATGAAAGTTTACAGACAGCATAGACTCATGGGACATCTTCGCTATGTTTAGCTTTGTGCCATCAGCCTCTCTCAAAAAATCAATTTTCTGAGTTCCTCAGATAGTCTGTCTTGAGGTTATTATTCTCTCTATAGTGTCTTTTGGTTTCTTGAGAGAAGCACTTTCATTAAGAGCAATGATATGGGAACTCCTAAGAATTAAATGGGAACCAAGCAGTCAGGGCTTTTTTCATGCCACCTTGGTGTATAACGCAAAGTAATTCCTCCACAGCTAAGACATCAATGACTAACAGGAGACCAGGACGGCCTTTAGTGAGCTGGGCCTGTGCCCTATAGAGAGCCCACAGGAGGTCTCAGGAGAGTCTAATGCTCTCACCCGAGAGACATTTAATAAGATAACTCAGCTTTTAAGTAATAGAGGCAGCCTCCTGGCCTCTGGGCTGTGAAAGGGCTCAGCACCCAAGAGCAATCATACAAGTAATTACCACGCACGTAATAACAGATCTCATTGGGATTCCAGGACCCAGGTACTAGTCTCCCTCTCCCTTACCTTAAAACAGGGAACAGCATGCACTGCTTTTCTCATTAAGCCCTGAGACAGTCCTCTAATGGGTAAGCAGATAAATTTCACCTGGCACAATGATTGTTTTGGGTTGCTGCCAAAAAGAAAATGTTTCTGGTATTAAGGCCTGTGAAACAATGAATGTCCCCTTCTCCTGGAACAGAATTCGTAAGGTTGAAAAGTTCACTAATATCACATTAGTGGATTCCAGAGACTGGAAACAAAAACTCTGAAACTCATTTCCTTTTTCTTTCTCTATTACAAATATCCAACCACCTTCTGCATTTAAAAAAGTTGCCCTGCTGGGTGTGGTGGCGTAGGCCTGTAATCCCAGCACCTGGGATGCTGAGGCAGGAGAATCACTGAGTTTGAGGCCAGCCTGGGCTACATAGGGAGTTCAAGAGCAGCCTGAACTACATAGTGAAACCGTCTCAAAAAAAAAAAAGTTGCCTTGACCTTGCACACTGAATCCAGATTGCTCATCTCTTTAGAATTCCTACTTGCTCTTCACCAGTTCATCTATCTTTTATTTTATCCATTCTACTCCTTTGCCTCTGTCAAGATACTTGTCACAACCAGGAGTAATGGCACACACCTGTAATCCCAGCACCCTGGGAGGTTGAAGAAGGAAGATCATAAGTTCAAGCTCAGCCTGGGCAACTAAGTGACTTAGCAAGACCCTGTCTCAAAAAATAAAAAGGGCTAAGGATGCAGCTCAGTGCAAAGGTACTGGGTTTAATCCCCACCCCCACCCCCAAAATCTCACTTTTACCATCTTCCCAGGAAAAGATTTTTTAAACAAACTTATCTAAAAATGTCATATCTGATTTTTTCAAACCCATGTATTCTCTAAGAAAACCATCAATATCTAAATTTGCAAGTTCCTGTTTTCACTACAAAACAAGGTTACTAGCCTGTATTATCAGCAACATCATGAAACTGACAATTAGGACCTCATCCACCCAAAGATTTACCCAGAATCAAACACACAGCCTGGGGTTCTGAGCCTAGACTCTACCCCCCAGAAAAGGCACTTTCAGCCAGGAGATCTCCTCTCAAGCCGTCTACCTCGAGTTTACACAGTCCCTGGGAAGTGTGCTACCACACTCTCCTTGAGTTTGACTGTGGTTACTTCTTGCACTTAGCTACACACATTTATCACTCAGATCAGAACATTTCTGCAAGTGTGCCAGGCTGATACTGATGATGCCAGGACTATAGGTGTGAACCATCGAAGTCTTAGCGGACTGGGATGGAAATCACCTTGTCTTTAACAATGAGGCTGAGGCCAGGTAAGGTTCTTAATTGCAAAGAATGAATTTCTGCTGGTTGAACACATGGCTCTTCTCTGGGAGACCAGCAGTTTTGGCAAAAATCAGAAAACTCTTACAATTTAAATTAACCTCATTCCTCCTGAGGGCAACAAGATTATTAAAAGTTTTACACTGCAGTGAAAGTTTTGCACTAAATTAATAAACTTGATTTTGATAAGTATTTTCTTGGAGAGGAAAGCCTGGAACAAAGAGAGCCAGAAAACTTACCCGTCACATTTCGGCCTGTCACAACTGTGCCACTGAGTAACAACTGAGGTTCACACACACAACTCCACTTTTATACTCAGTACCTAAATTATCTTTCCTAAATCACAGTTCAGCAGGTGAGTCTGAACTCATATGAATTACACATTTGCCAGTTTTCACAATGCTGAGGATTTCTAGACCTAAACTTCACAGAATAGTAAATTCTTCTCCACTTCCACAAAATTAGGGACTGACACATTCTCCATTCTATATTTTTGTCAAGGACATTAAAGGAAATATATAATTTTTAATGGGTATTTACCACCAACACCACCCAAAAAGGAAGGGATAATATAATCTCAAAACTACAGCCAGTCCTTCAAATTGAGTAACATTCCCAAAACTAGCTGTGTCCTTGTTCTTCTCATTCTATCTCAGTCAGCTCCATTTTTCTCCCCATGTGACGGGGGACTACACGAAACCACAGGACTACTAACACCAGCTAATGGTCACCGAACACCAAAGCACCAGACAGTACTAGGCACTGCGCATGCATTCTCTCATCCAATCAGCAGTGGACCACGAGACGAGTGCTCTTATTCTCGTTTTACAGGTGAAGCTGGACTTTAAAAAGGATAAAATGACTTGCCCCAAATTACAGTAATTTGTGAAGGTAATGGCCTAAAAAACCACAGCCAGAGTATTAGTTCAGGGTATTTGTGTCTACTTCAAGACACAAAATTTGTTTCCCAGTGTGTGGACTGGTTTTAAAAACTTGAGGTGGTACATGAACCCTGGATGTACCAGCATTTAGTAATATTTGCACATCCGTAAGAACAACTTCCTTTCAATTCTTTTTGGTTCCTTCCCATTAAATCAAGAAGAAAGTTTCACTTTGGTGCTAGGAAGCTGTTAGTTGGTCTTTACTACCTGCTAAACTTCCTTGTTAGCAAATGCAGATCTCAGCTCAGAGCCCTCTGCAAATCTGACACCTAGTCAGAATTAGTAATGCTTATTTGTTTTCACTGTGGTTTTCTTTTTTAAGTACTTTCTAGTTATGGCAAGTTAGAAAGACTAGTACAAAAAAGTCTCTCCTTTGACTAACACTTTAATCTGAGTTGTTCTTTACTAGGCCTGACCTTGGGCTTTCTTCTCAGTCCCAGAAGAATCAGTCTGAGCAAGAATTCTGCTAAGTCAGCTTAGCAAAAATCCCCCAGCCTTGGTATCTTATGACCCCAGCCTGTCTTCAGCAATAATCAAGTCAATTTAGTCAGAAACACCTATCCTTTACGATTCCTCTTTGTAATTTTCCCTCTGCTGACTTTATTCTTCCTGCTGTTTGGATATAAATCCCAACTTATCCTGGTTGGAGTCAGAGTTGAGTCCAATCTACAAATCTCTCCTTGCTCAAAGATCCCCTAGAGCCTGCCTTCATTAAAAATCTGCTTTACCAAATCGTTAATAAACATCATGATTTTTTTCTTTAATACGGACTTCCTATTATCACTAGTCAAATTAAGTTGCCTTTTAAAATAAATTTAAATTTTAAAAATAGTTGATTGTCTAAAAGATTTCACAAAACTTGCCAGGCATGGTGGCACATGCCTATAATCCCAGCACTCTGGGAGGAGGCAGGATTGCAAATTGGAGCCCAGCCTGGGCGTAGCAACTTAGTAAGACCCTGTCTCAAAATAAAAAATAAAAAAGGTCTGGGTCTGTAGCTTAGCATGAAGGCCCTGAGTTCAATCCCCAGTAATGGGGAGGAAAAAAAAAAATGTTTTCTCTAAAGCTCAGTAAAGGCAGCCCCACAAATCTGCTGGTCTCTCTTCCCAGGCCTCTCTACTGACTGACCTGCTGCTATAAACAAGCTTCTCACGCTCCTCTTACCAGGTTCCTAAATTTGCTAGAACTACTCTGGAAAGTAGTTTATTTACTAAAGTTTTATTAAAGGATACAACTCAGGAACAGCTAGACAGAAGAAATACACAGGGGGAGGTGTAGGGAAAGAGAGGCAGAGATCTCCCGGCCCTTCCCGACTCACCCTCCCAGCACCTCCTCCTCATGTTCCCCAACCTCAAAGCTCTCCAAACCCTCCACACGTCACTCAAGGGGGTGAGAGGTCCCACTACATAGGCTGAGGTCCACTGACTCGTTGGCCATTGGCGACTAAGCTCAATCTCGAGCCCCTCTCTTTAGTCCTCCTCCCTCCCACGGGCTGAGTAGGGCTGGGCTGAAAATCCCAACACCCTAGCAACCTCCACTTAGAGCTTTCCAGAGGCCTTTGCTAACATGATCTCAGCTGTGACTGAAGGGGGACTCGTACAACCAGAAAGGATGCTCCTTTCACCTTGAACACTCACATTGCTTTGGAAGTTGCAAGGGTATCAGGGCTCAGTGCTAGGAGGACCTAATACATATTTCTTATAACCACAATATCACACATCCTCTTATTCAAGAAAAGAAAAAGGAGAATGAGTTATGTGCCAGCCAGCAGGAAAAAGTCAGACTCTTCTCCAGTGATTTCACATCTCACTTCTACTTATCTGTACTTTTAGGGGGTCACAAATTTCTTTTGTCACAGAGCTGTCTAGAACTGAAATAAAGTAGATAAGGACAGGCCCCCAAAAGTCCACCTCATCTGCAGGTGAGAAGACCTTAAGACACCTGGGAATCTTCAAGGAACTAAGTAGTCACAAAACTCAAGTTGAAAGGCAGTAGTTCTGGGATGTAGTTTACCTAACTTATAAAAATTAAACAGATAAAGTAACACCCGCCCATCACCAAAAACATGGAGTGATTGTGACGGTACCACGGGTTGCATTTTTAGAAATCTATCTCACAGAAATTTTAGCACAAAAGCATAAAGATACATAAGTTTTGTGAGTGTAGCAATGTCGAGCGTCATGAAAGGCTAAAACAATACGTACTACAGATAAATGAAGTAAATTATAATACATCAGAACTATGGAATAGCACACAACCATTTTTTAAAAAGTTGCCACACAATGAGTATGACCTCATTTCTGTTTCTTAAAAAAAGTATATATATCTGAACAGTAACTTTGGAAGCCTACATACTGTCAACATTTGCTGAGAAGAATGAGAATAAATGGTAGAAAATTGAGTAAGGAGGGTAGAAAGAGGTTTTTCCATTTAACTTTATAATACTTATAACTGTTTTATCTTTTAAGAACAAGTCCATAATTTAAATACGAATTATTAAATTAGTAACACTGGATGTCATTCACCTGAACATTTTGAAGAAATGCTAGAATGAAATGGAAAATAGCAAGCACAAGGCCCTAAATTCAGTCCGCAGAAGCACCCTCCACAAGAAAAGAAAGGAAATGGAAAATGGTTGGCCAAAATGAGGAAAGGCCAACAAAGGGCACTATGAGTGTGACACCTAATCAGAAGGACTTCATAAGTCTAAGAATTACAAGAAATTTTTATTTCCGTGTTAGACAAACCAGTGGAAGAAAAAATTAAAGACTAAAACCACCAAGTAGAATATTTTGGGCTTTCCTACTGTTGTTAATAATTGGGCTCAAGCATAGTGGCTCAGGCCTGTAATCCCAAAACTATATAGGAGGCTGAAGCAGCAGGACTGCAAGTTTAAGCTCAGCCTGGGCAATCTGGGGACTCAGTCTGACCCTGACTCAAAATACAAGCTAAAAGGGGCTGGGGATGTACCTCAGTGCAAAGCTCCCTGGGTTCAATCTCCAATATTGCAAAAGAGCGAAAGAGAGAAGACAGAGAGAGTTGTAAATAAGAAACAGGCTAGATCTAAATATATAGTAAAGGCAAAAGACCCGACTATCAGACTCTTCAGGATTCTAAGAACAGAAAGCAAGGAGCTCAAAGTATTCGTATTTGTAAATGACACCAAAGACTTCCATAGCAATAATGTGCCAGGTTATTGGTGCCAAATTATAGGAAGATCTTGGGAATCTACACAAATGTAAGGAAAAGTGGTAGATGAGTGTTGAAACGAGCATATGGACTAAATCAGGCATGTAAAACAACAGCTTCTCAGCTGTCAGTTCTGACCCAGCAATAGGATCTCAGTCACTGTAAATGGACCCCGAGGATGCCTGCCCAATATCGAGCTACAGATTAAAAGCAATGCAGAGAGTCTTGGGAACTATCAAGACAAATGCCAAAAAGAGAGAGAAACCACTATCCTCTCTTCATAAAACTCCGGTGTACTCACCTCCACAAACATGCACTTCATTTATCAATTGTGCCCTCTCCCTTCTATAGTACAGGAGTCACACAACATCGGTGGGTCTTAAAACCTGCCCCAGATCATACCAAACCAACTCTTCCATAAATGCCTAGTAGTGTCTTTTATAAAACAACAGACTCTCAGTCCACTCCTAAAGACTCCAATTCAGCACCTCCAAAAGTTCTTCTTGGTGATCGCCTTGCAATGACCCATTTAGGCAATCACTGGGCTCCTTTCTCTGGCTTTAAATCTACTCCCAGAAAAGATTTAAGAACATTTAATAAAAAAAAGAAATTCAAAAGAAAAGAAACCATGTGAGGAAGTACCAAGAATAGATTAAGATGGGCTGGAAGGGTAGCTCAGCGACAAAAGTGTTTGCCTAGCATGTGCAAGGCCCTGGTTTCATCCCCAGCAACTACACACACACACACACACATACACACACGCACGCGCGCACTGAAGATGATTCCTACACCTGCACATAAAATGAAAGCAGAAAATATCTGGCCTCCAAGTAAGAACAGCAGTGCTCAGAGTCCCTCAATTAAGAGGCAGGCAAAAGTAGACTCTCCCCACGAGCTAATTCCCTACTCACCCTCATCTTCTGAGGTCAAGTCCTCCTGCTGCAGGAAAATGTCAAGTGTTCCAAAGCAGAGGTGAGACTGGGTAGATAAAACCCACTGGCGCCATGGTCCTGCATCTCAGGCAGCCACTCACACAAGTTTATCCTCAAGCCCGAAAAGAAGCCAGAACCTCCTCCACTTCTACACACCCTCCACACACTCCACTATTTGTGTCGAGTCTAATTCATATTCTAATTCTCTGGTCTTGAACACCAGAAGACCATATTTCAACTAATCCATCTTCTTAAAAAAAAAAAAAAAAGCAAAGGGAACAGAAGCATGCTTCATGCAAGATTAGCAGCAATTCAGAGTCAAGTCTGCCATAAGGTATGCGATTTCTCAGTTTTGTTTCAGCATGTCTAAAAGAAATATAATAAAGGGTTTCTTACATAATCACAGCCTTATGGGACTGGAAGATGCTTAGACACAATGAGTCGAGCCACCTTGGTTTAGAGAAAAGTTGAGTTCAAAGTGCAGAATCAAAAAAAAAGGTGGAGTATCTTACCCAACATACCACACAGACAGAGAGCAGCAGCACCCACGCCAGAACGTGTGTCCCCTGACTTCTAGACCAATGCTCTCCTCTGGCTGCCAAACTACTCCCGGAGACAATGTTAAAAATTAGATTTATTAACTTTAAGCACAGATTCCCCCACATCTCCTCAATTCTTCATTCCTATTACATATTTGGTTAGTATTACCTGACCATCTCACCTACACACAGTGAACTTAATTAAAGCACCCAAATTTTTGAGGCACAGAGAAGAAATGGTAACTTAAGTTATTCATCATAAGTGTAGAAATGGATAAAAGGTGACAATCTATACAACAAATCTCAATGCATCTGCAAATGACATCAAAATTTTCATTAGTTTTATTTTTCCTGCAGGTTGCTTAACTTCCTAATTAAAAAGAAAATGCCAACTGAAACTACTGTTCAATTTTTTTCCTTAAACATTAAAGATAAGTGAGAAAAACATAATGTTAATTTATCGTATTAAGTCTCACTAAAAGTAGTGAAATCCCTCAACACTCCATCTGCATCAAATAAATGCCTACAACCTGTGATTCCACGTCAGCTTCTGCTATAAAAACAAAAAGCATATGTCAGTCTCCCAAGAGAAGAAGTAGCAACAGAAACTGGGTGTGTACCCATCTCCAGTAACAAGTAAAAGGAAAAGCTCTGTAAGTCCACTAAGACTCGAGTCCATTCATTGCATTCCAGTTCCCTGATAATGCACAGAACACCCACGCAGTGGTGGCAGACCTGTGGCATGTGTGTGTTATCATCTTTAAGACAAAAGATGTTAATGTCTGAGTTGTTTTCTCTAAACTAAAACCCCAGTATTCAGGTTTAATTGAGTGTTGGCACTTTGGAATAAATGTGTTCCAGGTTGCAGCTTGGGCACTTGTCTCTAAAAGGTTCGTCATCACTGGTCTACAGTATTTAGCTATGCTGTTCTCGGAAAAATGAAACAACACAACGTCAGACCCCAAATGCTCCTCTGTGCATAGACGCACACCTGCCAGCTGGAGAGCGAGCCATGCTAAGTGAGTACACAACACAGGCCAAGGAATCTTACCTGAATTCCAAAACCTACCTTATTTTCTTCTCTCAACCTAGAACTGGAAACTTAAAATTCTCACTGGTTTCCCAATTTCACCCTCAAGTAAACTTGAGAACAGACTTTACCAAGCCATTTGCCCACTTACTACCAGCACAGGTCACCCTCACCCATGCTAATGAGCCATACTGAGCAAGAGCTAGTCCTTTCCTGATCATTAGTCTGTGCTCTCAACATGCTGCTTTGCTTCTCACCAACACTGACAGCTAAACTTTCCAGGCTAAAAAGTACTGCCAGAGGCCCAGAACAGCATTAAATTCTACAAACCAACAAAATGCTAACAGAAGTACAGTGACAGTTCTAGATGCTATTTAACTCTTACTGAGCCTGTTCTTGTCATTAACTTTTTTATTCACCTCTCCTGCATAGGAGATAGTGATTTACAAATACACAAGACTAGCTGATAGGAAGATGGAATGGGCTGCTGGCACATGCCTGGAATCCCAGCATTCTGGGAGGCTGAGGCAGGAGGATCACAAGTTCAAGCCCAGCCTGGGCAACTCTGTGAGATCCTATTTCAAATTAAAAAAAAAAAAATTTGTTTTAAGAAGAATGGGGATGTAGCTCAGTGTGAAAGTCCCAAGTACAATCCCAGTACTGCAAAAAAAAAAAAAAAAAAATTTGCATAGTTTCTCTAGGTTCAGTTGAATTAAATACAATTATGTGTTATGAAGACACATGAAATACATTAGTGCTCTAAATCTCTAAACTGGTACAGTATTCCTGATGGGTGTCATCTCATTATCTAGTTCAACAATAGCCACAGAAAAGAAATTATCAAGATGGGAGAAACCTATCTTGGACCTATAAGACCTAAACACTAAAGAGCAAGTACTATAATTCTTTAGCAGTCTCCCATTCTTTATTCAGTGGACTGAATGTCAGCTACTGACCTCATAAGGATACCAGAACAGTGACCACCACCTCTACTGCTTCTCTTCCCTTTATCATCCTCACACAGGTACGTTACATAATAACACAAGTTAAACACATATAGTTTATATATAATACTGAACCTGAAGAAACTGAGGAGTTATTATAAAAACACTGAAGAACAAGCATCAGGGGCTTTGCACTTGCTGTTCCCTCTGCCAGAAACAGATTTCCCGCGTTGTTGGCCCTTTTATATCCATCAGATGTCAGTGCAAATGCCACCTTCTGAGAGAATTCTTTCCTAAACACACTACTAAAGGAATCACTCCCTTCTTATTCCCAATCACTCTGTCCCAGTCCCCTGTGTGAAATCACTAACCTATACATTTCTATCATGGGTTTTGTCTTGTTTTCTTGTTTTTATTTTTTTCTTTGTTTTTGGTTTTTGAGACAGGGCATCACTATGTAGTCCAGGCTGGCCTCAAACTCAGAGCAATCCTCCTGCCTCAGCCTCCCAAGTGATGGGATTACAAGTGTGTGCCACCATGCCTGGCTCTTGTCTACTATTTGTTTCTTGTATACTTTACCGACTCTTCCATGAGCCATACAAATAGAAAGCTGATCTACTTTTCTGCTTCTTCCATTGCCCAGACAGAGCTACACAGGCTGCAGATGACCAATATTCGTTCAGCAAAAAAAGGAAATATGATTACTCATTATTCTATTCCACTAGTTACTACACAGCAGCACTACTGAAACAAAACTGGAGCAAGATGGATGTTTCCTTTCCACACAAAAATGACGAAGTCTTGAAGATACAGTCATACTTAACGTTCCTTTACTTACAATCTTGATTGAAAGCCACCATGCTCACCCGCTGAGATATGGGCAATTCTAAGTCTATATGGAAAAGCCTTTCATCCTATTCTACCTACTTCTTTACAAATGGCCCTTCTAAAATACTGTTTGTTTTTCAGCTACCTTATCCCTTTGAGTGGTAGAATAAGGATATTTCAAGTAGCTTAAGAAAGGATTTTTATTCCCCCTGTATGAGCTAAGTGCACACAGAAAGGAGCAGGTTAACAAGTCTACTCTGTCCTCATTCAACTCTTGAAAGTCATGTTCTTCTTAGTCGGAAACCTAAGAAACGGTTATAATGAACATTTAGATTATAGAAGGCATTACCAACTGAAGAAATTTCTACTAAACTACTCAGCAGAAGTCTACATTTCACTTTACAACTACTTGGCAGCACAAATACTATGGAAGGAGAAAATTATGGCCATCCTTTGGGTGTCCCTTTGCCTCGGTCACCCAGTGAGAATCACGGTTCTTAGTATAAAACCATAAAGACTCACAGAGAGATTCCTTTCCACTTCTGAAGCAATTAAATGGGTGGGGGTGAGTGTGGGATAAATGGGAACTCAGATTTGCCCTTAACTTCCTTTTGGTCTTCCACACTACAAGCAAAATAAGATATGTGGTTTCCACGGCTGATTCTGATTAAGCACAGAAGACTCGAAAACTGTGGCCAGTTCAGGCTGCTGTTACGAAAGCCTCCAGCTTGAAGAGACAGGCAAACATATTAAGAAGGGAAAGTCAGAGTTAAAAGACAAAGAGAAGGGCTCTCTCCCCAAACAGAAAGTGAACCAAGGCAGTAAAACCAGAGTAGCTGCTGAGTCAGTGACTGAATTTTATACTCAATACCTCAAGATTTCTCTCAACTTTATCTATGTAATACCTGCTGACAATATTCTGTTACAGATAAAGAATGTCTAGCCAATTATTCGAGGAAACCCTGAGTCGGAATCATTCAGGATTTTCAGAAAATAAGATCGATTCGAGAAAGACATTTAGTTATGCAAGTTGTATTTTGCCCATCCACACATTTGCTAAGTCTTATTCCAACTCAGAAAAAAACACATCTTCAGTTTTTCCATCTTCCTCATTGAATTTTTCACCAACAAGACAACTCCAAAATGCTTTTGTCAATTTACTACCCACTTCCTCTTTCAACACATTCCAGAGCCAACTCTGTCCCTTTATCCCCACTCGACAGACCCAGCCGCTATCATCATTATTATCTAAAAAAATTAGCAAAAGATTTTTACAACTTAGTTCCCCAGTTTTCTTCAACTGCAAAAAAAGTAACACAGGACTCACTAAGATGGCAAGGCAGAGACCAGAAGAAACTCGTGCAACTCACAGCCTTACAACACTGTTTCGCCAAAAAAGAGGAAGGTCTAGTCCTCTTCACCGCAGCAAACTTCAACCCCTGGGCCATTCCAGACTCGCTCAGGCCCCACAGGCTCCCACTGAAAAGCTCTGCTCTGGTCAGCCAGTATTCCAATTTCTCTCCCCTCCCCAAAGGCAGAAAAAAAGCAGTGCCTCCTGTTTTCCTAGTCATTAAACTATTTCCTTCTCACTTTCTGGTGACACAGAGTTCCATCTTCCTTTGTAGAGTTCTTACAAAGCAGTTCACAGTATGGCTGGCAATGACTACTCTCCAGGAAAATACAACTTTGCCTAGCAGAAAAGCTTCACACAGAGCAATTCGCCAGTGGTCGATTTTTCATTCCAGACAAGGCTTCCAAGACTAGCACAAATCTGCCTGTCACTCTCTCCCCAAATTGCTGCCACTCTCATCCACCTACCCTTTAAAGTGTGGTCAGTGTGCAATGCAGTCTAAGTACAATACAGACTACTCGAATCACTGAATTTTAAATGCCACCTCCCAGATGTAAATGTCTTCTACACAATACCCCAAGGCACACAAGACTAAGAACATGAAATGAAGTCACTAACCACAGCAGCAGCTCCAGGACAAGACAAGAAGTAACATCTAATCTTTTCTCTACTCAATTACAGTCAGCTTCACTTTCCTGCATTTTGTGGCCATTCATCACTGGCCTCACCTTCCATGTTATAAGGTTATATCCTGGAGGCCTGAATCTCAAGCTATCATTTTAGAGCTTGTGTTAGGGCAGATAGGCTTGGCGTTCAAGTCTCAGCTGTTTTACATTACCAACAAAAAGTACCTGTCCTTGGATAAACTATTTCTAAACCTCAGATTACATCAGTATTGGTATCTACTTGCTAGGTATAATATGTGCAAACTGCCCAGCACAAGACAGGACAACAGCTACTGTTGATACGCAGTATTCACAGGGGCAATTTGTGACCAGGAATGTGCACAAATTCAGATGTCCTGGAAGACTCCAGCATTGGTGCGAGCAAAACCAAGTTGAACCTCATTCCAACTCCTATTCCACTAAAGATGAGCCTTTAAGAAAAATTTGAGCCTTACCAAGGGAAAAAACTGAAAAATCCACTCTGCTGACAATCCCAAAACTAGACAGCCAAGCAACACCTTGTTCCTATGGTGAAAGGACAATCACTATAAAATGAACAAATCAATGAAACAGGAGCCACTTTACAATAATCCTTTCACAGGTCAGGTCAATAATTCAAAGAGAGAAGAATACTGGAACTTGGAAATTCCCTTCCCATTCAGTCTCTGATAAATTGACTGTTGGTGTATAAATAAAGAGAAAAGACAGTACTGAATATCCCAAGAATCTCAGCTGGCAGCAAATTATTACCTAAGAAATGAATACACGAGAATTAGAAGTGAGTGGGATCTTGAAATCGATTTACAAACACACAAGCTGCAGAACATTTTAATTCTATGAAAGTCAATGAGACAATATAGAATGTTTTTTTAAACTTTCTGCAACAGTAAAAACTGGGGAGCTCTGAGAGAAAATATCATAAAAGATATTTGCCATCCAGATGGAAAAGTCAGAACTGCAGTCTGAATTGCAACCAGAAATCTGGTAACCAAGAAATACTAGGCTCCAAAATTTGAGAGGGGAAGGGGAGGGAACAATCCAGGGGGCAGGTGATAAAGTTTACATTAAAAATTAATATGGAATTAGAGGTGAACCTTGTAGGGTTAAATTCAAACTTCAAGACTGTTGAAAGTAAAAGCACATAAAATCGGTCAGAATCTAAAGTGTTAAGAGCCCTGGACTGGGAATCAAAACACTTGGGCTCTGGTCCTGGCTCCAACCCAAACCGCCATGTGCCTTTGGGCAAGTCACTTGCTGTCTTTCCACGTGTCTCCTTATCCTCACGGAGTGGGCTACGATAGTGATCATTAAGATTCCTGCCTGCGTAAAAATTTAAGAGTCAAAACTACACAAAAATCAGCTCTCAGGCCTACAGTCTAGACAGAAGAGATGGAGGGAAAGGGAGGGAAAAGGAAAAAGAGGGCCAAAGAGTGAGAAAACTTGAAGTAACTGTGCGTTGGCGGAAACAGAAAAGCTCCTCATGGTTCCAGGGAAGAGAGGTCAAGATCTCGCAAAACTGCAAAGTACTCAGCATATGTCAAAATGGACAGAAAGAGGGGGATGGGAGGAAGTACCCACGAACCATCTCCGTTAGTAAAATCAGCAATAGATCTGCCCTGGTAATCCGCCAGTAGATCCGAAAGCTGCGAACCCGAAAAGCACTGTAATCCCAGTTGTCAGCGTGTCCGGGAGGCAAAGACCAAGGGAAGTTGGGTAGGTATCCGGGTAGTGAGATTCCGAGGATGGGCGGAAAGTGAGGAAAGGGGCAAAGGAAAGGAGATACGGAAGACCATGCAGGCTGGCGAGAGGGGCAAAGGAGTCAATGCCCGACTCCAGCTCGAAGGCGGTGGGGGGTCCGGGTCCCGGGCCCCGCTCTCACCATCTTGACGATGCCCCGCTGCACGGTGGGGACGGCGGATCCCCCGGAGGAGCCGCCGCTCTGCACGGAGGAGGCCATGTGTGAAGCTGAGAAGGAAGCGAGTGGGACGGCCGGCCTAGCTGGAGATGTCAGTGCGGTGTCGGCGTCAGTGGGAGCTCGCCAAGACTACGGGCGGGCGGGCGACCGGCTGCGGGCGACTGACGGGACGGACGAGCAGTTCGCACGCTAGAACAGCAGCTGGACTGGAGCGAAAGAGTAGACGCGATCTCCGCCGCCGCCACACGTTCTACTAGCCGCGCAAGCGTGCCAGAGCGCCACCGCCTTCCGGCCAATTAGCGCCCAGAGCCGGCCGGGCCTCAAGCCAATAGACACTCTGCTCACAGAGCCCCGCCCCTTAGTACCAAAACCGGTCGTGAGTTCCAGGAAGCGCTGAAAGAGCTGATTTGCGGTGACGGCCGAAGTGTGGGGCGGGACTTCCGGGGCAGCCCGAGTAGGTGGTGTCGGGAGGTGTAGTGGGAAGGAAAGGACACGTCAGCATCTGGCAGCGGGGCGCGGGGGGCTATGGGAGCCCCGGGGGCGGGGCCCACCTCGCCCTCCAGCGTTGCCCCGCCCCTCTGGCCCCGCCCCTCGGGCTGCCGGAACGCTTGTGTCTGTAGGCGTTTCTGTTAAGTGCGCGGAGTTAGAGAGTTTACACTGGTGGTGGGGAGGCTCTGGAGCCAAGTCCTGGAAGAATCGTACCGGCTGCATACCGACTTCTAACGCTTAACCTCAGCTAAAAATATGGAGAGAACTTGGGAAAGTTGAGCGTGGTGAAAACCCCAGCGGATGTTGGTGTTGACCCAAGACCGCGGCGAGTCACGCCTGTGGTTGGGAGTATCTTGCACTTACCGTAGTATTTGTGTCGCCGAGTTTTAACGCTTGTGAGGCGCTCCACTAGTGTTTGTTAATGGAAGTAATAAATATTCCTTAGAGGGATGATGAGTCCCATACTAGAGGAGAGTGACCTCGTTCTTTGGCCTCCTTCCCGCTGATCGCCGAGAGGTTAGGAAAAACCTCGGAACGCGCGCTCGCTGAGCAGGGAGGAGGCAGCCTTTGACGGTGTGGTCAGCACTTCCAACCTTCTGTCCCCTTTCATAGCTCCAGAGATCGTGGTGGGGACTAGAGAGCCGGGCCTACGAATGCCCAAATGAATGTTTAGTGAGAATTAGTACTGTATTTGTTGAGTGTTTATTATGGGGAGCCCAGGGCCTTACGTGTATTATTTCATCGAATAAACCTGTCTACACTGGAGCTACCACTTCCCTCTAGCTCTTTTGAGAAGAGGTTGTTTGCCTGTTGTCCCACACTTCACATAATCCGGGATCAAGATTTGGAGTCAGCATCTTCGTAGCTCCCCAGTACTCCTTCCAAACCCTGAATATACCACCCTTTTAAAAAAGGAAAAGAGTGGATGGAGACTCATTTCATCTGACGATACCACTCTCCATCTGGTTGAAGTCTGCTCGGCTCATCTCCTATGCTGACATTCTTTAAAATTGTTGACACATTGTGCACATTCCTCTACCCAAAGATCCTGAATAACTTCAGTATTTATGATCACAACTTATCTAATACCGTGGTCTCTCAGCTCCTTGACCTCATCTTTGTGAATCTGGCTTTTATAACATTTAGCCACCCTATCCAAGACAAATGAACACTGTAATTTCGAGGCTGAAATTGTAAACCCAAGCATCTCCTTCTTTTGATAACCGCTGTCATTTCTCCCTACTCACTCAGTTCTTTTTTACCTTGTATTAGTTATCTATTACTGCATAACAACTTACCGTAGCAGTCGGTAATTATGGCCATATTTTGAGTACTAAGCATAGGCATGAAATACACGCCATTGCCAAATGCTTTTCTCTACATTATATAATTAGAAGAACAGCCCTAGGTCAACAATTTAAGGGATGGAGTTAAGATTTGAACCCAGAACCTTCTGTTGTGAATAGCCTGTTGTTAGATATTTAACTGGCCTGCTTTGAATCCAAAAGCTGGGCAAAGTGTTTCCAATTCTCTGGTAAGCTTCTTTTGAGGAAACAGAAAAAAACGCTGTGCCATGACTTTTTTTTTTTTTTTTTTCTGAGACAGATTCTCACTACGTAGTTCAGGCTGGCCTTGAGCTCACTATGTAGCCCAGGCTGGCTTCGAACTCAGGGCGATCCACCTGCTTCTGCCTCCTGAGTGCAGGGATTACAGGCACACGGTCACCACTCACAGCTCCATGCTTCTTGTCTTCGTTCTCTTAGCCCAATTCCAACTTCAACCCAGCCTCCATACAATTAGCCTGGTATTCTTTCTAAAATGGAGTTTTCAGTCATGTCAACCCCTAGTGAAACTTCAAGATGAAGTTTCAACTCCTAGTGTAGTTTGCAGTGTAGCACCTCAATATCTGGCCCTGATCTACTTTTCAACTTTACCTTATCCTCTTTTTTTTCTCTACACCCCCCCCACTGTGTATTTACCGGGGTAGGGGGCATTGTTTGTTTTGCAGTGCTAGGGATCAAACCCAGAGCCTCAGGCAGGCAAGACAAGCGCCCTCCCTCTGAGCTACACATCCTGCCCCTGTATGTTTACAGCCTTTAAAAGTAAAGCCTCACAGGCAAGTGTGGTGGTGCACATTTATAATCCCAGCACTCTGGAGGATTGATGTGAATTTGAGGCCAGCCTGGGCTACATAGTGAGTTCAAGGCCAACCTGTACTACATACAGAGACTCTGTCTCACAAAAAAAAATAAATAAATAAAAAAGGAAAAAGAACGAAAAGCCTCACAAACCTGAGTTGTTCAGGTCAGTGCTATCGAAAAAGACTTTCTACAATGATGAAAATGTTCTACATGTGTTCTATCCAACATAGTAGACACTAGTGGCTAATGAGCTTCAAATCTGGCTAGTGCAACTGAGGAAGTGAATTTTTAATGTTGCTTAATTTCAAGTTAATGCACATGACTGATGACTATTGTATCACACAATGTCAGACTAAGTGATTAAATTTTAATTTTGCAGTCATGCCTATTACCATAATCATCTACGTAGATTTTAAAATTATTTCTGTATAATCCATGTAGTCCAAAGTTGATTAAAACGCATAATAGCATAAGCCGTCACTTTTTTTAACCATCACTTTTTAAAAAAAAAATTAAGAAACAAAACAATGTACTTTGTAACATTAAAAGTAGAGTTCAAATCCAGTTTAAAAAGAAAAGAAGGTCTGGGGATTTAGCTCAGTGGTTAGAGTGCTTGCCTAGCAAGCACAAGGCCCTGAGTTCAATGCCCAGCACCAAACACACACACACATACACACACACACACACACACCAAAATAAAAACAAAAAGAAAAGAAAAGCAACCTTTTGCTTTAGGTTTAGACATTATTTTTCAAACCTTAGAGAAGAGCAAAATTTATATCAACCTAAGGAAGATAATGCATGCTTCCCAATTTGTCCACTCTTTATAGTAACTTAATGTAAAGACTTTAGGAAAAGTGTAAGATGCATGTAGGCAACTGCATGACATGTGCAGTGGTTACAAAACTTTTAGTTAACAGAGAACTATGTACCCTGTCCTATTGTCACTTAATGGCAAGGCCACCCTTCATTCCATTCTCTCAGATGTCATTAATCAATGCCTCTAGGTTGTCAGTAGCCTTGGATAATTATATATTGATTTGCTCCTGCTACAGCTATTGATTTTGACCACTGTCAAGTTTTATCACTGTAGACTTTATCTGACACACAAATTTCTAAGGAAAAAGGCATATGGGAAGCTCTAGCCAATGGTATCATCTTCATTATAAGGCAGCATCTTATTTTGAGTCTGTAAATGGAGATAACCAAGTAAAGATGAAACCTGAATGTGTTAGTCAGCTTTTCGCCACTGTCACCAAATACCTGAGAAGAATAATGTAGAGGAAGAAAGATTTATTTTAGCTCAAGGCTTCAGTGCATGCTTAGCTGGCTCCATTGTTTTTAGACCTATATCAAGACAGAAATATCATGGTGGGAGGGCATGGTAGAAGAAAACTGCTCACCTCATGACTGCAGAAAGGAAAGAGAGCAGGAAAAAGCCAAAGTAGGAGGGTCAAGGAACAAGGTATACTCTTGAAAGACACATTCCCAGTGACCTGCTTCATCCAAGTAGGCCCTACCTCCTCATAGCCCATTCGTCAGTGAGGTTGGCACCTTCGTGAGCCAAGCACATCTGTAGGCCCCACTTCTGAGCATTTCTGTATTGGGGATCAACCCATTAACACATAAGTCTTTGGAAAACACATGTTTATTTTGGGGGGAAGTGCTGGGAATCAAACTCAGGGCCTAGACACACCGAGATTTCCATCCCTGTGTTTTTCTTCACCCAATGACCTTCTCTGGCTCAGTTCAGGAGCAACTCTTCCCATGAAATCTCCAAGCAAAAGCAACTTCTGCCCCTGCATCCCCAGGCCTTTTGGATAATACATTTCCAATGGTGTGCCCTACACTCTCCCTCTGTCATAATTATTTGCATATCAGCTGAACTGACCTATAAATGTTTTGAAAAGAAGCATCTTATGAGTCTTGTTATTTTTTGTGTTCCCTGTTGGTTTGGCATTGCCTCATGTACTCAGTGAGTACTCAATAAGTATATTTTGAATTAGTTAGTGTGTACAAATATCTGATAGGCCTTATTTACCATCTTTTTCCAGTCTATATATCTAACATTTATCATTTGTGTTTCCTGAAAATTGCACCTGAGAATGTTGGGGATATTTAGTGGGCAAGTTGGGGATTATAGTGGGGCCTATTACTGGACAACATAGAACAGTAGTTCATTGAGTCATGAATTTTATTTCGTGACTACTTACAATGGCGTGTCTGTGTCTCTTCCTAAATCCTGGAAAACACGTATACCTAAATTTAGCCTGTTCCCGAGTACTAATTAGGGTATGCCAGTTGCTGAAACAAAGGACCAACAAAGCATTTATTGTAAATAACAACCCAGGATTGTGACTTTCCTCATGTAATCATCCAAATACTGAGGCTGGTGGCAGCTGCTCCATCCATTAATAGAGATTATGCCAGGAAAAAAGAAGAGCTGATTTAAAGTCAAGGGCAAAAGAAGGGAGATCGTATGATGATGCAGAAACATTTTGGGGAAGAGAAGAAAGACACTGAGGTGGTCACATTGGATGCTCTCAGTCTTTTAAATAAAGTAGGAGGGGGCTGGGGATTTAGCTCAGTGGCTAGAGTACTTGCCTTGCAAGCACAAGGCCTGGAGTTTGATCCCCAGCTTCAAAAAATAAAAAAGTAAAGTAGGTGGACTGGTAAATAAGCAGAGAGCTGGGGTCCTTGTGTTACCAGAATGCTGGGGTCATGACTCACAGTGGCAAAGAAAGAAAACAGAGGATGTAGGTGCAAGCAAATTTATTTAAAAGATAGAAAGGCGAGCAAGTAAAAGATGGAAAGGCAAGGAAGTAAAGCTCCCACTAACCAGGAAGGGGTTCTGAGTAGGATACCCATGAAGGCTCTTTGTCTAGGGGTTTTTTAAGGAGTCTAGAAGGGAGCACAGGCTGCCGTGTAAGCAATATAATTCCTATCCTGGAGGAGACTACATACTTTTTAAGATCCAGTCTGCATAGTGCTCATGCAGGGCACACACAGACCCACGCACTCTCGATACAATGGCCTGCCTGAGCATGCTCTGGGGAGGTCCCAGGCAGCCAAAGAACACCTGGCAGTTGTTTTTGTCCATTTTGGGCTTCCCAACTCCATTTGGGGAGAGTCTACTGTCCTTACTGCCTAATAGAATCCTAACTCTTATCTCACTACTTCCTGTTACATTCTCCTCTGTGAAGAAGTGAGAGACAGTGAGTGCTTTGGCTGCTTTGAGCAGTGTAGGGATGGTGAGAAGGGGTTGGCAGTCAGGGGTAAAGGCCAGAAGCCTTGTCTAATGACCTGTTATAGAAATAAGGTAGGATCTCCATGTGGGTTTTATTTGTATGGCCATTTGAAGTTTCTAGGCAAGAGGAAACAAAGAGATTTAGTAAACAGGGTCTGAAAATACAGAGGAGTAGCAAGAGCAACATTGGTAAGGATGGTCTTACAAGGATCTAGGTTCACCCCCATAGGGATTTAAAGAGAGAGACTAGACCAAGCAAGAGATTGTTCTAGGAAGAGCCCAGATTAGAGTTGGATCTAGAAGTTGGGAAGGTGGATTGGTTACAGAATCAAATGTCAGGGTGGGGACTGACAACAGTACATCTCCCCTCTGTGAGAAAGGCAGAGTCTGCTGTAAGAGCATCTCACAGAGGAAATAGAAACCAGTCATGTAAGGCAGACGGCAGTGTTTCTCCCCTGTGGCTGGACAAAATTAAAAGTGGATTGTAAGCTTATGTCAGTGGGGGAGATGTAAGGGTCCATGGGTGTGTGGAGGGCGGTGACCATGGGCCTATAGAGGAAGGTCTGGTTCCAGAAAACTAGTCATCTAAACACACAGGGGGTTTTTACTGGTGTGATTGGGGGGGGCTTGACATGTAATATTTTGGGTGATGAGAGTGAAAAGAGGAAATTTAGAGGTAAGGTAATGTCCTGTCTTATCGAATATAAAGCCCAAACACTGGGAGATATAAACCCAGATGTGATTATTGGTGTCATTTAGTTCTAACACGGACCCTATCTATGTTTCTGAATAGTTATGGTGTTTTGTTTCTCCACCAAATGGAGGAGTGAGAGAAGTTGAGGTACTTGTAGTACTCATCACTCTTCTTTCGGATTCCCAGTGTGGTCTTTTTCATCTTCGTC
>PVJO010005542.1:0-97521 GCA_004026905.1 Hystrix cristata
GAAGAATTAAAATCGTCATACCACAAGGATGTATGCACCACCATGTTCATAGCAACACAATTTGTAATAGCTAAGTCTTGGAAACAACCTAAATGTCCAACAACCAATGAATGGCTAAAGAAAATGTGGTTTTTCTACACTATGGGGTAATACAGTGCCATAAAAAAGGATAGACTAGAGTCATTCATATATAAATGGATGTTCCTTGAGAACATACTCTTAAGTGAAATAAATCAGACACTCATGAGCACACATCGAATTGTTTCTCTGATACGAGAGACCATAATTGTAAATAAGGACAAAGAGGTGTAATAGATATTCTATAAAAGGAGGATGGTGTGCAGAGGAGAGGAGTACTAGAAGGAAAGAAGGGGAAAACCGGAAAGGCAACAGGGGAGAGAGGGGAATGGGAAAATATGGAAAATGATGAATGAACCTGCTGTAAATAGGGAGGAAGGGTGCAGAGGGGAGGGGGGAAGAGGTGGGAGAACCAAGATACATCATGTATAGGTACAGAATTAATGTAATGAATGTGACCATTGTATGTAGAATGTACCAATACATGTTCTTGGTCTAAAATTAAAAAAATAAATAAATAAATAATAAAAAATTTAAAAAAATACATTTATATGAGCCAATGCATTCTCTTTTTCAGTCCAGTTTGACTTGAGTCTTCTACGACTTTCATCACATGGACTCCTAATACAAACCTTTTCATAAATTGCTTCAGTAGCATCTCCTATACTTAGTACCTCCACAGACAACCTTGAGCTAGGATTGCAGTAGCCAGCCAGCCACTGTTAACACCCACGCATGGGAAAGACTATGAGATGAAGCACAGAAAATTCCATCCTAATGACACTGTTTGAGCTGCTAAATCCATCTGAGTCTGTAGTCCTGCACTCTTCAATTATAGAGCTAGTAAAGTACTTTCATGCCAAAGCTATGACAGTGGCAGACAATGTCTCATGGTAATTGATGATCTGCACAGCCATTAATGGCCCAAGCACAGTGTAAAAGTACCCCTGAATCACTGTCTTAAAATCTTAATACTTGACTTTAGGTTGGATGGTTTACCTAAAGAAATATTGCCAAAAAAAAAAAATTTTTGTTTAGCATGCAAATCCTACTGCCCTTACTTTCATATTTGCCTTGTTTATTATCATATCACATTGTAGGAAAAGGGTCTGATAATTTTGCAGACTCTAATACATATGTTGATGTACCTTGCCCTTTTTCCAATTTTCTAGCAAGTCCCCTAAAGATTTCTTTTTTAACTGACTGGAATTTCCTGAGTGAAATGTGTACTCTCAGGCTCACTGTAAGCAGGGATACATTTAGAAAATTTGGATGCATGAAAGGCATTTTTTAAACTAGTAATCTACCAAGAAAAAATATTCTACCATATTTCAGCTCAGCTGCTCCCACAAGGCCAACTAAAAAACCGTTACTTCATGTTTCTGACTTAAAGTATTTGGCCTGGTCTTCAGCTTTAAGCATGTCGCCCAAAAATAAAGACAATCCCCTCTCAATCCCCCCCTGGGGTGAACAGCGCAGCAGCCTCAACACACACCTGGTCCACAGAAAGGGAAGTAGAGTTGGCCAAAGCAATAGAGAATTGGGCCACTGGACATTTTGCCTGAATTATGTGACTTGTTCCACAAGTCACAATCACCAGATAATTGTCAGTTTCCTGTTTCCTTTCATGCTGTATCCTACTGAACCAGCATACCACAAGAAAGCTGATATTCTCTCTTCAGCACTGACACATTTACCCTCTTACCAACTCTGGGAAGATTCAGGTTTTATAGGGCCTGAAGTGTATATCATTTGGCACTTTCCAAATACAAACTTTAAAATTTCAAAAGTGGCTTATACAGGTGAGGAGCCCTGAAGTTTAAGTTTCATTAGCTCAATGGAAAATCCACCAATGCACTTTCCCAAAATGGGTGAGATTTTCAGGCATATGAAACCTCACACATATAGGTGAATAATAAATACTTTTGATTATCAAGAAACAGAACTTCCTCTACATTCCTGTTTCTCTTGGTCCCAGCTTGGTTTTTGCATGGAAGACAAAGAAATGACTTGGCTTCTCTTGGAAATCAACAACTAAATTCTTGAAAATCAACAATTAAATTCTTGGAAATCAACAATTAAATTCTTTAAGCTTGCAGTAAAACTCAAGTAAATTCTTTAAGCCTGCAGTAAAACATGTTCTATGTGAAATGAACATTCATACCTAAATTGTCAAAACTTCTTGTTTTAAGATTTAAAAAGCAGGAGCTTAAAATAGGCTGAGTAGGTAGCATAACATCTAGTCTAGAGGACTAGAACTCAGGTTTAAACTCCAGAAGCCAGAGCTCCCTAACACACACACACATACACACACGCACACACGCACACGCACGCGCACGCGCACACGCATCTTCTCTCTCAAGACCCAACCCTGTCCTCTGATAATTACAACAGCAATTTAAAAAACTCTGAAAAAATTTTGAGAAAATAATTTCCATAAATCTGTCCATTGGGAGAAAAATAAGGATATTTAGAAGCACTGTAACTAGTTTGAAGTTCAACCTACCTATTTGCTAGCTGTGTAAACTTGGGATCAGTTACTTAATCATACAGGTCCCTCTGTGTCTCCATACATGAGATAGAAAGGATATACCTGCTTGGCAAGATTGTAGCTTGGGATGTTAAATACTTCCTGTTGTATTTCCAGTTCAAAATTTGGACCATGCAAATGATCTACATTGGATCCCACCTAAGGAACTCTGAAGAAAAGTACAGAGGTACAAAAAGGAGCCCATCACAAAAATGAAGAGGACAGGAAGACAGGCTATTCCTAGAACCTAGAATGTGTTTGGAGCAGGCATACAGAAGAAAAAGGCTCAGGAAGCCAGTGCCTTTAAGAGAGGACAAAAGGATTAAGACAGAGACTGCCTAGAAAAATGTCAAACACTAAGACAATTCTGGGCTCAGTCAGTAGATCCCACCTAGGCAGGGGCAAGAGGGAAGGATTAACCTGTACACTGGCAAACCCCTGCCTTCCTTCTGCGTTCCCACTCTAGTTTTCAGGTAGCAAGTTTTATTAGGAGTTAATTATTAACACTTCCGCAAAGTCACCAGTGAAGTTACCTGAGAAAAGATAGTGTTTCTATTATTACTACGGACTGACATTCCTGGGCAAGACCTTCCCCTAAGTGAGATGTGCAAGGTTCCCAGTGGGAGCCATTGCATGGCCACAATATGGAAGAAGCCCAACCCATCAACCCAAAGCTTTTTTCTTAAATGAAAACAACAATGAAGGACCACAAGGTCTAGAAAGACTACATAGAAGATGCCTCAAAAAATAACACCAAGTGAGTGAAGCAAAACAACTAATGCAGAAGAAACAGACGAAATTCTAAAAGCAGAAGAGATTTTTTAAACAATCCAATTACAACAAGGAGAGATCTAAGATGCTATTAAATCTAAAAAATAATGATGAGAAGCTGTAAAAAAGCAACCAGCAGAGAACAAGAAATAGTTTTTTGGGGGGAGTATAACTGACTAAATTAAAAAGAAATCTAAGGCTTCTAAAATAAAGTCAAGAAACTCCCCCCAGAATGGACACATGATAAGACTAATAAGAGACTAGAAAAATAATTCACAGGAACTAACATCTAACTAAGGGAAGTCTGTAAATGCTACCACAAAGAGAAGAGAATGTAAACATATCTTAATAGATCATATGAAGGGAAAAATGAATAAAGGTACCATTTGGATTTTTACCATATACAGGAATCACTTCGATATTGGTACACTGTATATTCCAAGTAATTGAAAAATCTTACATTATTTGTACCTTTCCATTCTGGGCAATTGTCAGAACCAGGGGTGTCTCTTGGAGGATTTAGAATTCCCATAATCTTCATCAGCTTCCCAAGTTTGACCCCTACACACACACATACACACACACACACACACACACACACACACACACACACACCCCTATACACCAAAGTCAAATCAACATGATTTCTACACAAAAGCAACTTCAAGGCTTCAAAAATCTTCAAGTACAACTTCAATTTCACCATCCCTTTTCTAATGAAATTGCCAGCTCATACTCCTTCCGCTTAAAAATTCTGTGTTCTGGCCACCCCTGCTGGTCTTCCTTCCCCTGTCCAGTTGTTTAGGAGTCACATACCCTGACTCACTCTCTACTTAAACTCCACCACCTCCAACAGTGTATCTAACCTCTGTTCAGCTCCCTTCCATCCATACAAACCCAGCTGTGATAGTTAACTGTTTTGTCAACCTGAGTGAGAAATGCCCATTGATTGGCTTAGCACAGTTCTGGGTGTGTCTGGATGATGGACTTACTGAAGAGGGAAGGCCCACCCTGGGTGTGGGTGGCACCAACCGATAGGCTTGTAGCCTGACTGGAATAAAAGGGAAAGAAGAAAGGCTTGCTTCTTCTTCGGAGGAGCCCATCTTCACTATTACTTTGGACGTCTGTCCCCTGGGTTCCCATGCAGACTTTTCGGCTTCCAGATACAGACTCACACAGGACTCCATAGTGCATGCCAGACCTCTGGCCTTACCTGGCCCCTTTGAATATCCAGTGTGCAGATGGCCCTTCCACACCCTCCCACACCTAACTCTGCAGGCAGCCACTATTAACCCACCTTGCAAATCCATGTGTATGATATGAAACACATATATCATAGATATATATAAAATCTGTGTCTCTTGTGAGCACCGACTGATACAGCAGTAGACAAATCTTCCTTATAAAAAGCTAGCTCCGCTCCCAATTCCAGGTCTTAAATTTAAGAAGTGTGACCTCTGTTAAGCACTCATTTAATGCTGGGTACTTTTATATGTTTTCTGTAATCACCACCACCCTACTTATTACCCCCAACTTAAAAATGTTAAAACTGAGGCTTAAGGGAATTAAATAAATCTCCCAAAGACAAAAGATTAGCAGGCAAAAGAGGAAGAAATTTTGCCCATGGGTATCTCATTTCAAAACCATTACCTTTTATGTTTCACCACTGTGCTGCCCTAATAATGCACATTTGCATTACATTTTATAAGCACATTTATCTATTAACCCAGTTTTATTGTTTTAACAACCCTATAAATTATTAGCTCCATTTTGCAGGTGAGAAGACTGAGGCTCAAAGAAGTTAATCACTTGCTGTTGATGGTGCATTCATTGCCCCCTTATTTTTAGCCACAAGCCTATCTATGTTTTATGCCACCATTCTGCTCGATTTTGAGGGGACTTGTTGAAAATTCAACAAACATTACTCCCTTATGGAGAATCATGTGTCATAACACCGCGGACCCTTGGTTTCTCTCACAAACCCTTCATTCTCTCTCCAGCACCATCCTTGACATGGCCACAACACGCATACCTAGCCCCTGCCGGGCCAGTCTTCCAGCCACGCATCCACTGGCTCTGCTTCCCCTCATCCTCCCATTTTTGCCCAGGCTCTCCTCTCTCAGGACAACCCGTTTCTTCCCTCTACTGACCCACACCATCCTTACGATTCCAAAGCCCATCTCAGATCCAGAGTCAGTCTCCATATCTCCCATTCTTGGATATTCTCCTATTCAGGAATAGCCCACAGTATTTATTTTCAGTGGGTGTTCATAGTTTCCAATCCCCCCCTCCCTATGTTTACTTATCCTCTGTGAAAGCTTTGTGCTGTCAAATCTGTATAAGCTCTTAGAAGTCAAGGATGAAAACATGTTTTTCTTTATAATCTCCCTTACCCAGAACTTGGGCCCAGAAGGTACATAGCATGTAGTAAACGCTCAACAAACACTTGAGCTAGTTGAACTTAGAGCTTTTGAGTTGTTTGTCCCCAAGTCAAACATCTCTCTCTTCCCGTTATCCAACTTCTCTTGAAAGCTTGTCAGGTCCTCATGACCTTCCTTTGCATCACTGCCTTCTCTCTCTCCCATTTTCCAAGCTTATTTTTTCCACTGACCTGACGTTCTGATGTGCCCTGTACATACTCTTCATTTGTCTTCACTTTCTGCTCTTTCACAAAGCAAAATGTGAAGTGATCCATGCTTTCATTGGCACAGTTCAGTCTTGGGCTGTTCCCCCCTCCTAACTAAACCATTCATGTGGAGGAAGCTTTTGATCCAGGATTCAGATATTCAGTCACATTTTACATAACCAGAAACCATGCTAGGTGGTTATGTAAACTCCAGTTTTGACTTGAATAGCCAGACAAGAGTCTTTACAATTTGAGTTAAAACATGTTGTCAGCTTCCATTCATTTCTGATGGGCTGAGTATCAACGGTATCCCACAAAAGTGTTGTCAAAGGGACTCACGGGGTGTTGGGAGGAGAGTATTTAAAGACAAGAAATGCATTTTTTTCTAGACTTTTTTGCATTGTATTGTCATGGCCTATAAAACACCTAAGAAGAGATCAAATTTGTTCATACAGTTTAGTAAACAGCCAGAAAAGAGATTAAAGCAGTAAAGCATCCACGTAGAGCAAGGCACAGAACTAACATTCCAAGAAAGCACCTTTATTCATGTTAACATGGCAGGTGAGTGGTCAGTCCCTATGCACTGATGGAGCAAGTGACTTTTCATTATAATAAACTTTTGTTCTGGCCAAGACTCCTTTCTAACATACATTCACTATCACTTAGCTGGGGGGGGGGATTCTAAGTATTTCTGAAATGAAACGACAACTAGAGGAAGAGACATGGGAATAACATGGTTAAGGGAGAAAATGGGAACCAAAACACAAACTGACCCAAGTCCACGCAAAGCTATAAGTGGGCCAGTGTGAGTTTTGGATCAGATTCCCAGTCTAGTTTCTGGATTTTTCTTCCTGTCCTGAGGACTTTGCTTTTTAATATTATACCTACTGGCTTCTCTAAAGAACTTGATGCACATACAGACTTCCTTGTCCTCCTCTCACCAGGCTTCTACCTGATACACCTGCCCCATCCATTTTTTCCTAGGACTAAATAAGCACCACACCAACAGCTGTGGGGATGGGAGTTGAACATTTCATCAAACCACTCTGAAGAAAGTATACCATGTGCTTTCTCTCCCCAATCTGACAGTGTGGGGGACAATGCAGCCTCAGTCAGTTTTCCTCCTCTGGGCACAACATTTCCCTAGGGATTACTGAGAGGAATCTACTTTTTTGATACTTTGGAAGGGATAAGGGTGTAAGTAGGCAGCCCTCCCAGAGATACTGCCTGGTGATCTGGAATTTTGAAAACTCATTCACTGTGATTAGTGGAGTGAGCTCACACATGCTTCTTGGTTAGTCACTTAGGAAAAATTATCTCCTAAAATTAAGAAGTACCATTCCCTATAAAAATAATTGAAAAGCTTTTAAGGGGTAACAATAGAGAATTTTACAATAAAACTTCCCATATAAGGTGGTTAAACTATGAGCCATGACAATATGGGCAAAGTAAAAGATCTGACAATAAGATATTTAAACTTCTTTACATCAAATCAAAAAATAATAATCCACAGGTTGGAAAAATTTATAGATAGAGCTGCTGTGTCTGTCAGATGGTTAATACTGCTACCATATGAAGAGCTTATACAAGTCAGTAAGAAAATCACTAAGACATCAACAAGTAGGTTAAGAGTAGAAATAATTTAACAAAAGAGAAAAATTAGCAATAATAAACATGAAAGTTATCAACCTTAATATTAAAGAAACTTAAATAAAAATATAAGCCACTTTCTCTTCTCACGTAGCTCTTTTTAATAATAATTTTTTATAAGAGTTTAGTAAAACAAGCAATGACATGTATTTCTGGCATAAAAACAAATTAAGGCAGCTTTGGAAACAATTTCAACAGAAATTGTCTGCTTTTAAGGACTTAGGAATTCTATTTCTGAGAATCCACGCTAAGGAAATAACTTTGAATACGGAGAGAGTCACTATATGCATACATGTTTACAATAGTATTCATGGAGGAACAGACAGACTGTACAGACTGAAATGCTTTTCTGATGATTAGCGACTTAAGAATAGTTAGCACTTGTTGTACTTACTCTGTGCTTGAAACTATCCTAAAGGTTTACACGATTAAATTATCCTCAGAAAATCCTCTTAGGTGGGTGTTCTCTTATTATACCACTTCACAGACAAGGCGCCAAAGGCACAGAGAGGTTCAGTAACTTGCCCAAAGCTGACCAGGAAGTGGCGGGGCTTGAACAGCATCAGGAATTATTTCTTGACTTCTCATTCTACATTCCCCCTCTCACAGCATAATATTCTTGTTGCAGAGAACTTAGGGGAAAAAAAAGTAGTGTAATAAAAAAGTTAAATTCACCCAATAATAACCAGACATACTGCCAGTTGTGGTAGCACGTGCCTGTAATCCCAGCTCTCGGGAGGCTGAGGCAAGAGGATTGCTGCTACTTCGAGGACCACCTGGGCTACATAGTGAGTTCAAGACCAGCCTGAACTACATATCAAGACCCTGTCCCTGAAGATGATAATAATAATAATAACCAGAGATAACCCATAGTTTTTTATTCATATATAAAATCTTATTACACAATTCTGTCCCACATTGCATTTATCCAATGTAACATTTCGAAATTTTTTCCATTCTCTTCCACAAATTACTTGGGTTCTGAATATTTTGGCATATAGATGTATATGGCCATTTAGTTTGTGTCTGCTTTTAATTACTTTATTCAAGGACATTTAAACATCTTTACATACAAATTTCCATCTACACTTCTGTTTCCTGAACACTAAACTCTGTTTTTTTAGGGAAGATACCTGATACACAACTTCTAAGAATACTTGACCTACATTTTCAAGGTGTTTCCAAAAAATGTCACATCAGTGATGGTTTTTAGTATTGTCTTTAGGATTTTTTTCTTCTTTTTGGAGGTAGGGGATATTAGAGGGCAGTTTTTAATAGAAATCATTGTTTTTATCAGAAAAGCAGCAATGAACTTGAAAGGAAAAAAGAAGGGTACAAAGATACTCTAAATAAAAGAACCAGAAAATGATAAGAGAAAGCTAATCTTCCATACACCATTTCTCTTTGCCATGAGCTCTAGGATAAGCTCTCTAGGAACAAGCTTCTCACACTTCAACATCTTGCTCTGAAAAAGTAGCAAGTATCTAGAACAATGTCCAGGATCAGGGCACCAGACATTCTGTCTTCTCTCAGCTTTTTCGTCCTCACCAGGGACAGCCTGGACTTGTATTCTCACAGACCAAAGGGGCCAATGTGTATCAGTCAGCCTTCTGCTACCATGAAAAATACCAACAATAAAAGGCTTACTTCGTCTCATGGCATCTGAAGTTTCTGTTCAAGCTATTGTTTTGGACATGTGGTAGCAAAAATCAATCACACTGAAGGAAACTGTTCAACTTATGGTGACCAGGAAGCAAAGAGAAAGAGGAAGGGACCAGGATTCCACAATCCCTTTGAAGGCCTCGCCCCTAATAACCTAACTTTCTTCCACCTCCTAACAGTTCCACCACCTCCTAATAGCACCACAGGCTAGTGACCAAGACTCTTGCATATGGATCTTTGGGGACATTCAAGATTCAAACTATAGCACCCCTGAACACGAGAGAGACAGGCCTGAGTCCAGGCTTCAGGACTCATCAACTAATTTCCAGCTGAAGGAAGCCAGCCCAGCAGCTACTGCACAAAGCCTGGGGCCCAACCCTATGCACCCCCTGGGGAATGTGGGAGAGCAGCTGAGGTCCACAAACCCACAGGCCACTGACTGCTGGTCATCCAGGTGCAGTGGGCAGAGAAAGGTGAAGGCCAGCTGGCTATCTGCCTGCTCAGGACAAGTCACTTCCTCCAACCATCCAAGTTAGCTCTCCAATTTTCTTTTCACCAGATTGTTTTATTTTCTCAGGGTATTATCGGCCCTTTGGGAGAAATACTACAGACCTTCATAGTTATGACCACAGTCAGCCTTTTTAAAAAATTTAATATTGAACTTAATGCATTTCTCCAAAAATTGTGATGGTCCTCAAAGGGAAGAAAGGAAGATTAAGGACAGGAATTTTCATCCCCACATTACTGGGCATAGCAATGGTTCTTAATCCCGACTGCACACGGGCATCTCCTGAGTGACTTTTCAAACTGCTCATACATCGAGGGTTAAAACCACCATGGGGAAACCTACCTATTGTGCAGCCCTGGTTAAGAATCTCTAGACCCAAGTTACAGCAATTTAGGTGAAAACAGCTAAATCCAAATGAAGGGTTTGGGACACAGACCTGGTGCCGTTTGTGGTGCCGAGTCATTTTAAACTAAATAATTAATTTGAGTCTCCTTAAACTAAATAAAGCCTGGCTGAGTCTCCTGGATGCTTCCCATCACTTTAGGCTGGATCTCTAGAAACAACTGTCTTCCCCATTTTCAAAGTCAGTGAAGACAGAGTTAAAACATCTTACCCAACGTCCCTCACTAATACAGGATGAGGCACAGATAGACCGAATAATATAATGGGAGCCTAAGGCCCCAAGCTGCAGCCTGAACATCCTTGCTATTAATAGAACACTGTTTACACTGGAGTGGAAGAGCTTTTTAATGGAATTGGTGTATGTGCAGAATAGTGTTAAATCAGTGGAAGACTGAGAAAATATTAGGGGGAAATTTGCTGTTCCTTTCATTATTAATTTGTAATGGGTCTTTAATATAAGCAACAGATGAAAACATCCTGACTACCTGTTAAGGCAGTAGAAATAATGGGGGGAAAATCAGCATTTAGAGACAATTATCAGACACAGATGTAGTAGTGAAAATTCCATCAGAAACAAGCCCAAACAAAAACACCATCTTTAACAAAGCATACGGCCTGATGTTAAACTTATTAGACCAAAAGAAAGGTATAATGATGTACATATATGAGTTTATCAGTTAATGAACAGAATACAATGGTTCTACAATTTAAAGTTTAATTGGTTATTTATTTACAACTTTATAAATTGAAAAGTGGAAAGAATAAGAAAAAACTACAGGAGAAGAAACAAGAATGGAGAATTTAGTGATTTAGATACATATTTACATGGGAAAATGTTTCAGATACCTCGGGATGAGGAAATGTCTGTTGAAAGAAACATAAAAGGCAGATGATGGGAAATTTAATAAACCCAAATTACAGAACGTCTTTTTTTTTTTCTATTCTGTAATTTGGTTGTGGTTGCATACAATAGATAAAGATAAGTGCCACGGGTGTGGGGGGAGAAAAAGTTCAGTCTTCTTGCCGAAAAAGATCTTCTAAACAATCGCATTTATTTTTATATGGTTGTCCTCCTCTGCATATACTCCTGTTTTGTTAACATAAAAGGCCTCATATGTAAAGCTAAGGAAACAAGGAAATGTAATTAGATTGGGAACTGGAATTGGGAGTGGGTGGGCAGGGCAAGACTTTGGAAGTGGGAGGCTGTTCTGGTCTCTGTTCACAACCTGTAGTTAGTCGACAGGTTCAGAGAAGAAAACGCTTGTTGTGCAGCTGGAGACAAGTTCAGCAGGTTCCCGGACCACAGACGGATCTCACGGAAATGCCAATCTATCCACAGTCAACCATTAGTAAAATAGAATAGATGACAGATCTGGAAGAACCCACTGAAAGCCTGGCTGAAATATTTAGTTGCAAAAGAATGCCAACAGAAAAATACAGCTGTTGGGGGTGGGACTAAGCCTTGGCTGGGCCCCCAAACAGGCCCAGGAGTGGACATCATGAAGGAGCCCATATCAACCAAGAGAACATGCTGATTGGTGGGTTGTGCCTTCCTCTCTGGCCATGTTGGCCGCACAATGGAGCTTTCCTCAGCTGTTTGGGCCAGCTTACACATTGTTGTGTCTGTTAAATATAATTAAGAACTGCTTGCTCAAGGGAAATGAAGGATTTGATTAAGGGGGAGTGTTTCTTCTCCCTTTCTTCTTGTTTTTGTTCAGCCTTATCCAAATTTTTTCAACTGTTTTTTAAATCATCACATTCTGGGGCAATTTCCACTTGTTATAGACAACCAAACACTAAAAACACATATTTGTGGAGAGAGAGACAGAGTGTGTGTGTGTGTGTGTGTGTGTGTGTGTGTGTGTTTTTAAATGACATGAAGGAGGCTTGGAGAGGGGAGCACATCTCATACTGGTTTATTTTAGCCTCTCCTCAACCAAAGAACTCATAAAATCAAAACTGAAGCAGGTTATGAAGAACTGAGAGCAAATGCCAAGCAGTGTGTTCCCCGGCTCTGAATGGCATTTGCACTCAGCAGCTATAATTTCTTTGTTAACGAGTAAATCCTCCCATTTCTCTCTGTGGCTTCTGATGTGTCACTGTTATATACCACCACGGAACGCAGAGGGTGGGCTGGGGAGGGAGGGGATGTGACACAAGCCATCAATCTTTTACAAACCACAAGTTCTAAAAGAGCAATGGATTTATAATCAAACAAGTCCAGAGAGCCCCAGCCAGTGAGCAAAATGATGGGGTTGAGATGACTTTGAACATGTCGGAACCAAAAAATAAAGAAGGAAAGATGGTGTGCCACATATCTTTCTGTGGACTAACCACCTTGACTACCATCACACCTGAGCTCAAGAGCATCTTACAGTTTTTTCCGCCTTTAAAAAAATCAAGTACTGTAAATAAGACATGCCAGTAAGTGTGACTGAACTTGGAGAAGGCTCATAGTTAGCCAAAATCCCAGTGAGGACATTTGTGTTTAGTTGATCCTTCAGTAGGTTCAGTTGTGTCTCTGCCGGAACACGCAGTGTCTTGAATACATCACAGGTTTGGGAAACATGGGTGCCTCAAACTGGTGACATCTGTAAACCAGAGGCTAAAGAGATACTGTGCCTTCCCCACTCCTCTGCTGTTCCATCAACGATCGGACACTCTCAGCACATCCCTCCAGCAGTCCTGAAACCAATTCTTCCTTTTTTGTTCCCAGAACCACTGTCATTCCCATCAATTAAATATGTGATGCCTCAAATACCACAACACTCACCTTCCCAGTTTCCAGGCTTCTTATTTATGGGATTCCTCTTCCTCAGCATCCCCAAGCTCAGAAGCCTTCACTCGTTTGCTAGTGCCCTTGGGATAAAGCTCAAATCCCTGTGCTGACATTCTATGTTCACCACAACTTCACTTCACAGTGCCTCACCAAATATGCAACAAACCTCAAAAGGAAGACTACTTACCCCAAGCCGAAGTTTTCTCTTGCTTTTGAAGCAACCTGTGTACCTATAGCCATCACTTTGTCTTCGCAGTTCACCCACCCCACCTCACCTAGAATGGGTCTCACACTCTCTCCTCTTCATCTTTCCACACTCCTGTGGTTTGAAAGTTCTATCCTTCTCCACTTGATTCCCTCTCTGTCCTGAGGGAAGACTCCAACGGCGGCTCAGCACTGTCTGTCTCACTATTTCAAACATTCCAGGCCACTAGTCTGATTTCCTCCCACACTCACTGCCATGTCTTTTTGAGGTACTCTCCATTCATTCATTAATCCATGCCTTCATTCATGATCAACTACTACCTACCTATTATGTGCCAGGCAACAGGCAAGACCCATGTATAGATAGATAAATAGGAATCTGTTGTCAAGACTTTCCTAATCAAAGGGGGAAAAAAAATCACCACGCATTATACTTAGCTTGCTAAAACATATTTACACTGTGCATATGATCTTCGTGAGTGTCAGGGTCATAAATTCCCTGAGGCTAGTGACTATGGCCTGGACATCTTTTGTAGTCTCTATTAAGCTCATTGAGCACCTAACTAGGTTTTTGAGACATACTTTTTCAACGGGATTAAATGTTTCAATAACAGCTTAAAACTCAAAAATACTGAGCTAATTTTCTCAGCATATCTTCATTCTGCGAGAAAAAGATTTCAACCTAAAATTAGTCATACTTAGAATATTTCTGAAAGGCCAAACAAGTAACTAGTTGCCTTAAGAAAGCACTAGTGAGCTTTTGCATGGAGTGAGAACACTCTTCCAAATACACATTTTTATGCTTTTAAATTTTATGCCATGTGAATGAATCACTAATTAAAAATTAAATTAAATGATACATTATTTTCTCTACAGTTTCAATGAACCAATGGGGATCAAACTGGAGATGCCAAATTTTTTACTGCTGTTGTCCTCTTGAGGATGGTTGGTAAAATGATAACTTAGAAAATCTTTCTTTAGACAGAGATTAGAAAATTTATAGAAACAATACAGGTGAACATATAATATGCAATGCTATTTCAAAATAATTCTGGACTCCCTTTTCTGTCTGATGAATTTACCTCTCTTTCTTCCTGTAGTTCCTTCTAGTTTGATTCCATAAAAGATAAACAGGAAAAAAAATGCAGGCTTGGCTTTAGTAGTTACTGGCTCTCCTGACTCTGAACTGATGCTTTCTTGCCAAATATGAAAGTAACCAAGAGCAGAGTGACTGAGCTATCCTGAAAGCCCTGTGGCTTTTGCCAAGGACACTGTCCTGGCCATGTCTGTAATGGAGCGGGGCCCACTAAGCCTGAACTGTGGGCTGAGCCCAGGGCCTCTTCACTCCTGTGTGTCCCTCTGGATGTGTTCACCTTTCATCCCACAAAGGAACAATGATGCTAAGCGGGTCAGCTGGCAAGCACCTAGGGAAACGGCATATAGAGATGGCAACCTTTTCTACCTAACCAACTGCTATGATTTGAACATGGCCTGTCTCCTCCAAAACGTATGTTGGAATTTGAGGGCTGAGGGTGTGGCTTAGTGGTAGGGAGCCTGCCTAACATGCATAAGCCCTGAGTTCCACCCGTAACACCACAGAAAGAAAAAAGAAAAACCTGGGTTGCCACTGTCTTGCTGTTGGGAGACAGGATCTTTATGAAGTGACTGGCTCCTTAAGAAGGATCGATGAGCTCTTTGAATGAGTTTTTGTTCCCATGGGACTAGATTAGTTACCACAGGAGTGGTTGTTACAAAGTGGCTGCCCCTCATGTATTGGCTCTTCCACATGCTCCCACTAGCTTCTCTGCTTTCTGCCATGAATTGAAGCTGCACAAAACCCTCAGTGGCACCACCCTCTTGAACTTCCCAGCCTCCAGAAGTGTGAGCCAAAATAAACTTCTTTCCTTATAAATTACCGAGTCTTGGGTTTTCTGGTAAGGCAACAGAAATGGACGACACTACCCTTATTTTGTAATCTTACTTTGTCCAAAAACAAAAACATTATAAAATGGATGATCTTTACGAAACAAATATCATGAAGAGAAAACTGGGGGAAGGGGGTTCCCCTTTTAACAAAGCACCATGAGTTTGGATTACATCGAGCTCAGCAACACAATTTCAGAGTTGTTCATGAAAATGAGGAACTCGCCACACTCTATGGAATGTCTGTTAGCTGTCTGTTTCTCCCTCCTACCCATGTGCATCTCACACTCAGCCCATTTGTGATAATGTTCCTGCTAGCAGGCCTGGAAACCATTAAAAACAGATGTCCCAACAAACTTCCAGACAGCTGGGGACAGAAGAACTTCGGCTGAGTCATAAACATGTCTTCATGCGTGGAGGACACACTCCCTTCAGGTGTCTTCTTTGGTCTTCTTATAATGCCTAAAATATAACTTCCAAAGGACAAACTAAAGGCAGCTGTATTTGCACTTACTTTGGCATCTTTTTTTTTTAAATTTGCTTTAACCGATTCTGAAATGTGACCTCTTATCTTGAGCTGTTGAGGCCTTCATAAAGATTACAGTGAGACCACACATTTATACGCTGAAACTAGAGATGGGGCTTGTGTGCATTACCCATCCTGGAAATGTCAGATCCTACTTTGTTTCATCCCATAAATGCTCTGTTATTAGGGGGAAAAAAGGGGAAGAAAGGTAACTACATTTAAAGTGAGTTTTATTTGCTTTCACTGTTACCGTGAATTCTTCCTCCAGAATTTGCAGTTTCTGAAATTATTTAAACCAAAGCAATGCTGTCCCCATCTTAGTCATGAACACAACATTCCTGGTATTATTTATACTGTCAGAACAAAAGAGGAGGGTTCAGGCATGATCAAAAGGTAATAATTGGAGAATTCCAAAGAACTAACTTCCCTAAAGAGTTAAAATTAAGTTCAATATGGCACCCTTTACCCCAAAGTCACTGACTTTTCAGAATTGTTTCCACACTGATGGTTTGCTTAGTTTTCCTTCACACAATTTGGGGAAGGATTTGAACTCGCATCAATTAGAAAGAATAGATTTAAGTTAGTTGAGAGTTCCAAACCAAGCATACACAGTCATCCCTTGGTATCCATCAGAATTGGTTCTGGGCTGCTTGCAGATATGAGGATCCTCAAGTACCTTATATAAAATGATATAATATCTCACATAACCTACATACTTCCTCCCGTAGACTTTAAGTTATTTATAGATCACTTAATATGATGTATATACTGTGTAAACAGTAATTATACTGTTTTGCTTAGGGAAAAATGACAAGGAAAAAGTTTCTATGTGTTCAGTACAGACACACTTTTTTCAAATATTTTCTATCCACGATGGGCTGAAATTGAGGATATGGAACCCACAGACACAGAGCTCCAACTGTATCTGAAACTTGCAATGAATAGCAGTATCTTCTGCTTCTCCCGCACTCTACCCTGCCCACACCCAGCCCCTCAGTCCCAGGAACCTGCATCTAATGAAGGTTTCAGTCCATTCCTCTCTAGCAGCAGATCTGGCACGGCTTCAGGAAGAGCAGTACAGAGGGTTCTTGAAAATGTCTAAGTGTATTTAGAAAGCCTGCGTGCCAGGTGATACTGAATTTCTGTGTCAACAGGTGCCCTAATGTAACCACCAGGGGTGAAGAGTGACACTTTCACAGTAAACCTGAGTTGTCATCAGAGGCCCAGAGAACAGTATGAAAAGGGAACTTAGTCTCAGTCTTCTTTTATCTTGTGCTAGGAAGTTAGAGAGTTGTTTTATGATCAGTTAGCAGAAAATCAAATCATCACCTCCAAAAGAAATAGATAGAGAAATATGAGATGTTTACCTCTGTATTGCTTTCTTTTTTCCTGCTTTTGGGAGCTTGGTTAAAGTTTGTTTTTTTAATCTTTGTCAATTTTTAAAATACACAGTTCACTACTGATTACAGTCTTGATGTCCTTAAGATACATCTAGTTTTCTTGACTAAGATTGAGATGATTTTCCCACACCTTCAGCTATAAAGAATCACAAATGAATACAGAAAATCTTTCCGTGGTTATCTGTTAAACTGGAAAAAATAAACAAAGGATAATTACAAATAACTAAACATTTGAGACCTTGCAAAGAGGAACAGCAACAAAATAAATAAATTCCCTCACAAAAAAACAGGTTAAAAATGCAAAACATTTTTATGAGAATTTTTCAGAAGAAGACATTGAGGTCTCGTGGATAAATATTAAGTTAATCAGGAGAAGTTTTGTCCCCACTCTTGTTTTCATCCTTGCCCTCTGTGCTTCTCACCCACAGTCCTGAACACTCATGTCATCAGAAGCACCCACTGCTTCCAGGATATTGGGGTTACATCAAAGTGCAGAGAAGAACTGATTCAGACTCAGGTTCGAATTTCAGAACTGACCCATGAGACTCATAGCAGAAATAATAGTCGTGGAGATAAAAGGCTCTGGTTTTAAGAGCTGGATCTTTGAGTTTCAATAGACTGAACCTACTGGAGCACAGAAGGTTTATGACATAAACAACAGACTGGAAAGGATGTGGCTGAAAATTAAATGACAGCCCCATTGGCTAGGGGAAGAATCAGGACAGGAGAGCAGTGAGGGCCCACAGTGAGCAGAGCTATAAGCAGTTTCCCTATCCCTCCCCAGGACCCCCATCCCTCCCCACGACCCCCCATCACGGTGAGCTCCAAAAGGAAGAAGAACTGGCAGAAAATGCAGAGAGGAGTATGAAAACAAAGGGGACTGGGATTCTGAGAACTTCAAAGCAAAGCCACTGGGTGTGGCAGCTAAAGAGGGGACATGGTGCCAGGTCTCAGGTGGCTCCCTGAGCCTCAGCCCCAGACAGGTGTGGGAGAGCATCTAAACTCCATTCCATGACCTCTCCTCCCAACAAGGGAGAAAGGGGCTGAGCAAAGGAAGTCGGAAAAAGCCTCAAAATCAGAATGAGGTGAACTCAAGAGTGTGTGGACCACAGCTACCAATGATGTGACCATACACCACACAAGGAGTGAGTCAGTGACCAGAAAAAGAACACAGAGGACCTGACAGCCTCCCCTCCAATCCACTGACAGTATGTAGCTCCTTTCTACATCTCAATACCATCCTCCACAGAATTTGCTCCTGCATGACAAAGTTTTTTGTGCCTAGTACACCAGGGCTCAATTTCCTGTTACTGGTATCTGATTTTGCTGTTTAAATTATTTATACTTACATTATTTAAGCTTGTGTGTCTGACTTATTTCATTTAACATTATGGTCTCAAGGTGTACCCATTTTCCCACAAATGACTCATTTACCTTTCTTTACAGCAGAATACTCCACTGTGTATAAATACCACATTTTCTTTATCCATTCATAAGCCACTTCCAGGATTTAGCTATGGTGAGTTGTGCTATTATAAACGTGGGTATGCATGCATCACTGTAATATAGATGTGTTATGTACATGTACCAACTCCCCACAATGAATGTAATCATTATGTACTACAAACATGTCCTAAGAAAAATTTAATATTAATTACAAAATTGCAGCCTTAAAAAAATAAAGTTATGGGTTTTGCACACTCCAGTTCATGGTGAAAGTTACATACTTGCTACAATATACTAACAGGAAAATGCAGTAAGAGTACAAATAACCACCTATAAGGAATGTTTAAAATATCTGTATATCTTGATGACTGTGATCTGTCACTCCTCAGAGATCACTATCAGTGTTTCTTATGAAATAAACTTAATAAAATTTAAGTAAACATGTAAACATCTCAAAGTAATTATTTTTTGATAAGAGATCTCTGTTATTGTCAAATAATTCTGATTTGAGCACCACACAGGGAAAAAAAAACATGTAGAAATAAAAGAAGAAATAAAAAATACCTAAGATCATGGTCCCATCAGGACTAAAATAAAGAATTCCTTTCCATAGCTAAACGCATCATGAGAAACAATCATCTCCACAATGATCTAGAGGGTCTGATAAATAGTACTCAATAACAATTTGAAATGGACCTCTCAATTATCACTTCATGGTCTGTTTCTTCAATGTATCAGACCTTCTCCATGAGCTGATTATTCCATTCATTCATCCATCCATTGAACGCTAGCTGTTGAGTGCTTGGTATGTGCCAAGCACTGTCCTAGGTTCTTATCGATGAATAAAGTAAACACCATGTGCTATCTGAGGAAGCTTACATTTCACTGAAGTGCCATGCATTAAGCCACATAAACATGCTAGAAAACAAATGCAATGGGGACCAACAAAGCAAGAAAGGGAATAAGAAATTTGCAGGGAGAAGTAACTATCTTAAAGGCAGTGGTCTGAAAATACTCCCCTGAGTTGCGGGGGTGGACACTGGAGTAGACACCTGAGGAAATGAACTGCCAAGGCCTTGAAGGAGGAGCAGGTCTGTGTGATGAAGGACAGGAAGGAGCCCACTGTGGCTACTGGAGAGAGAATGCAGGAATACTAGTCGGAAATGAGGTCAGGGAAGTAATGGGAACCAGCTGGCAGGGCCTTAAGACTTTTGCAAAGACGGTGGCATTTACTCTGGAGAACTATAAGCAGAAGGTGATATGATCTGAATTACATCCTAACAAGACCACCCTGGCTGCTGGTTGGGAGCACAGCCAACAGAGCATTTAAGACCACTGCAGTAATCACTCAGGTGAGGCATTATTGTACCATGGTTGAAACACGTCTTCATGGAAGTGGAAAGAAATGGTCAGATCCTGGATAAAATCTAAGACTAAACTGACAAAGATCAATTTATCAACTAAATGTGAAGTGGGGGAAAAAAGAGACAACAATAACTATGAATTAAAAGAACTAGAAGGATGCAGCTGCTATTAGCTACCAAGAGTAAAACTAAAGAAGAAATCAATTTGACTGACAAAAAAGCTGATCACTCAGCTTGAGATATTAGACATCCAAGTGCAAAAGGTCTGAGCTGAGTTAGAAATGGAGGCTGAAGGGGAAAAAAATGGAAAAATGTAAATAAAGCTGTTGTAAATAAGGAGAGGAGGGGTAGTAAAACGGAGGGGTGGGGAAGTGAGAGAAACCAAGATTTATCAGGTCCAGGTACAAATTACCGTTGATGAATGTGATCATTATGTATACAATGTACCAATACATGTTCTTGGTAAATAAAAACGAAAAAAAAAAAAAGAAATGGAGGCTTATTCATGCATTAATGGATTTGCACCTATGAATTTAGATGAAATTGTCAAAGGAATACCATCACCCCTCCATATCCACAGGTTCTACATCTGTGGATTCAGCCACTGCTAATCAAAAATATTCTTTTCTAAAAACTGCATCTGTACTGAACATACACAAACTGCTTCCTTATCATTATTTCGTAAATGATACAGTATAGCAACCATTTACATAGCATTTGCATCCTATAGGTGTGATAAGTAATCTAGAGCACCATTTAAAATACAGGAGAGGATGTGTGCAGGTCACATGCAAATTCTATTTTATAGACGGGACTTTAGGAACTGTAAAGATGAAGGTCAAGACCTAGCAGTCTTCTCTGCAAATGGGCTCCATGGCCTACTGCCCCATTCTGCCACCCGAGACCGTGCTGAGGGGTCCGCATCAGTGTCTACCAGCTCACAGGCCACACACGGCAGGCGCTCCTCTAGCCTGGCTGGGGACCAAAACCACTTCTGGCACCGCGTGGGCTCCGTGCCCCCCACAGCTCCTGTGCAAGAGCCAGGCACCCCGACGAAGCCACTCCTGCAGCCCCTCTCGGGCAGCTTCTTGCTCGGCTCCTGAGGTCAGGAGGAAGAGGCTGCCAGGCCAGCACCAGCTCAGGCTGGGAAGGGCCCCACTCTGCAGAACAGGCTGGCACAGGGGCCACAGCTGGGTCCACTCATCCAGTGGGACCTAGCACAGGGGGGGGCGCGAGCCTGTTCGCCTGGGGATGCACAAGCTGTCCTGACCTGCGCGGCGACCAAGGGTCGCACAAGGAACAGAGTAAACCCCGAACAGCCGACCAAAAATTAAAATGAACAAAACAATCCATTATTTAACATACAATTTAAAATATAAACACAATAAAATTTAAAAATTGATTTAAAAATAAAATGAAAAGCTAAATTAAATTGTAAAAATAAAATGTATTTTAGCCGGCCAAAAATAAATTCAATTTAAAAATTAAATAAAATGTAAAATAAATAATAAAATATAAAATGAATAAAATAAAATATATAGGCCAAGAAAATAAGAAAGAATCAAGAGGCTTGTCTGAGGCAGTGGTGAGCCAGCAGAGGACAGAATCTGGGAAACACGGAGGCTGAGGAAGGGCCTGAACCCTCCAGACTCGCCCCGCTTCCCTCGTGTGAGTTTGCCGCTCGAGTCGCCCGCCGCCATCAGACCACGCGGCTCCTTCCCGGCTCAGGCGCGGCCCGCGGCGTACCTCAGGACGGGGCAGCGCAAAACTGTCTCTTGGAAACTCAACCCCATAAAAACCACTGACCTTTCACTCGAAACCTTCACCTGGGGCTGCACAACTGTCCCGCGGGTGGCACTCCAAGTCAGCTAACTAAAAGCACCCCGCCGTCCTCGCCACAGGACCGCCTCGCCGAGACGACGACCCAGGAAGTGTCATTACGCATGCGCAGGCTGGGGCTGCCGGTGCTACGGTTTCCTTCGGCCAAAAAACCGCAGTGCAGACCTAATGAGAGCCGGCAACTGTGATTACGCATGCGCAGGCCACGTACGCACGCTGACAAAATTGGGTCTAGCTTTGGAATACAAGTTTGGTTTGTGGTGTGGATAAGATTGATTCACTGTTTTTGCTGAAAGGGGAAAAAGCCATTTAATTATCTCAATATTTTCAGAAGAAAAGTACATAAAAAATTAACAAATTTAAAATTAACAGGAGCACCCTTAACGTTTCATAACGAGAATGTAAACAGATTAATAAAAATACCATATTTTAATAGTGAAACATTAAAAAGCATTGGCTGTAAAATCCAAAAAAAAAAAAAAAAAGACATATACGATCTCTGTTATTCACCACAATACTAGAGGGTCTCACCAGTGCACTAAGAGAGTTAAACTAGAAATGATTCAAAAGAAATAAGGATTAGAAAAATACCAGTATTTTTCTTCATAGTAAATTCCATAGGATCTACAATAAATGATGAGCATTATTGTTCAGCGAAGTTGCTTAATACAAAATAACTACAAAAGTTCATTGCATTCCCTATGTGCACCAGCACAAATAATTATGTAGTATAATTTTATAATATTATTTACAGCAGCCAAAATAATGGGGAGAAGCTAAATTGAGAGAACCTAAAGCTCTCAAAGAAGATAAGACACCCAAGAAAATAATTGTCTGGATTGTAAGGATAAACATCTGTGGTCGAAGTGAAAGGTGGAATTTGGGGAAGTTACCCTAGGTGATGGCAAGGGCTGCGAGGTGGTGTCACAAAAGCGGGGCTGGAAGGAAGAAGAGGTACCAGCAACTTCGCAGCTTCCATCTAAGTAGTCAGTGGCAGAAGCTGATTATAAGAGAAGTGAAGAAGAGTCCATAGAATTTATCAAGTGGTTTGCAATGTTTTGGTTTAGATCAATAAACACAGCAAAGGCATATTCATGCCCATTTTACTGGAACAAATAAAACATACTTTGTTGGTACAGATGCTCCTCAACTTATGAAGAGGTTGTGAAGTGTGATCAGAAAATAGTGTGAATGTGAATTCAAAATAGTATGGTTTCTATGGAAGGCTTTCACTTCCACACTACAGTAAAATTTAGGTTGGGACTATATTTATTGTATTATAACTTAATGCAAACAGAATATGTAGGAAATATTTAACTACTGTGTGATAGTCAGCTTTCCATCACTAAAACAAATACTCAAAATCATCAACTTATAAAGAATAAAGGTTTATTTTGGCTCACTGTTTTGGAAGTTTTGTTTTATGGTCTGTCAGCTTCATTGCTTTTGGGCCTGTGGTGAGGCAGCACATCACGGTGGGGAGCTCGTGGCTAAGCAAAGTCAATTGCCTCATGGCAAGGATGCAAAACAGAGAGATAAGAGACCAAGGTTCCAGCCTCCCCTTTGAGGCCAGGCCCCCAGTGACCTAAGACCTCCCACTGTGATCCATGAATTCCCAAAGCACCAAGCCAGGACTGAGCCTTTAACACATGGGCTTTAAGGGACATTGCAGACCCAAGTATCTCTCACTCGCTCCCATGAGCAATTCCTGGACACAACTACCCACAGTGGAAAAATACCAGAAATACTTCCATTCAGAATCCACATTTTTCCTAACAAATAAATATATCAGCTGCAAACATGCACATGCTTATGCTTTTGTGTGAGTATTTTGATAAAACATCTTGGGTCTGGCTTATGAAATTGCTACTGTTGTAGTGGAATATGTCAATGTCAGCAATTTCATATGACAGAATCTAATATTTTCTGGGTCTGCTATATGGAAATGACTGACCAAGCTGCAAAGGTGGGTTTTAAAGATAAAAAGGGTAGGCTGTAATAGACTATCGCATGCTTTTACAGAGAAAACAAAAACAAGCACAGCTCTCTAAGTGCCAATTATATTTTCCTATTGTTGCCAAGATGACTCTATTAACTATGTTAAGAAGCTATAAAGTAAAATATTTTGTTAGGAACTTCTTCAGTCAGGTTGGGGAGATATTATCTCTTCACTAATGAATAAGGGTTCATTTGATTATCAGTGCAGTTGTGTATGAGTGTGGTTTCGATGCACATTATATGCTGTACAATATCTAACTGGCACAGATTCTAATTCCAATGCTTTTATGTAGGCCTTGCTTCTCTATTAAAATTGGAAGTGTTAATTTGCCAGTAATCACTCCACTTTTCTCCTATCGCCTCACTAAAAGGACAGGCCCTTACTGCATGGATAAAATGTAGTAATGCATTTAGTGCTAGGCCATGATTTTAGACCTCCAGCTGTTTTACTGGTTGTGTAACTAAAAATAAGATAATGTTATGCTGGGTAACCACGGCTTTTGTAGGCATTCACATTTTACAAATCACTGCACAGTATGCAAACCATTATATTTTTTAAATGCTTAAATCCAGCCGAGAAGCCTCACACTTCCCTTATTGAAGGAGAGCTTGCTAGACTGTGAAGTGGGATGGGTCTGGACAGGGAGGCCAGCAAGCCGAGTTCATACCGTCCAAGTAATTCCTCCACAGTCCCCTCCCCGCAGCCCAGTTGGGAACAAGCATGCCTGGCCACCAGTGATGCAGAGCAGGATCCTGAAATGTTGGTGGGTTGTTTTTGTTTTCCAATTTTTATTTGATCTGTAAACCTACCATTTATTCAAATAATGCAAACCAGAGAACAGTATATTGAGCAAGCACAGTGGCAAGAAATAATAGGCTTCTCTAAACAAGCTTATATTAAAAATAAAGGGTCAGAGGAAAGAACTTTGCTGGTTCACATCATGCAAACACATAAAAGCCCTGCGATATTTATACTTCTTCGATCTAATCAGAAGCCAAAAGCATGCTGTCTTTAACTGAATATTTGTCTTGCATGAAAGCGTTGATAAATAAGTGGAACTATCCTGAGCTGCGTGTTTACAATAGCATCTACTTTCAGCAACACCAGTCATTCAGAGCAGATGCCCCTGAAACACACTGCTCCACACCGACACGAATACCAGCAAGGACATGGTGAGGTTTTGTATTGTACCTAAAACTGCTTTCAAGGTTCTATGGGCTATTTACATTTTTTAAAAATCTGTTGATCATCTCTCATTTTGCCAAATACCACACCTCAGATAGACCCCAGTTTCATGCAAACGTATGGAAAGCTTATGGAAATGTGGCTGCCAAGTCAACCTTGGGGAGGGAAAACAGGATTTCCCCAAGATCCCCGGGAAACAAAATGATTCAGGTGTCAATCAGCACAGACCAAATATAAGGCAAAATGTCAGTAACTAGAAGTACATAAATAGCCAAGCAAAGTTAACCAACTCTTAGATCCAGATTTTAACTAACTCACTTGTAATCACAGAGTGAATCGTGGAGAGGCAGAGCCTAAGGACGAACAGGAGGAAATGGTATTATGTCTGTGGCTTCTAACTATTAAAATGTTGATCAAGGGGCAGAGAAGGAGAGAAGGGGATAGAGGAGTGTGGATTTGACAAATTAGACCCAGCAAACAGGAGGAAGAATTAGAACTCCATGTGTGAGTTTTTGGGGCTCTGTGGGATTGGTGGAGAGAGGAGGTTGAGACTAATGTTTCTTTAAGAAAAAGTGAAACTTTAACGAAGGTTAGATCAAACACATTGTGGTTTTTGGAATTCAGAAAAATAAAAATGTACAAAGTTATCTTTCCTAACAAGTCCTTCAAGCTGTCAAGTGATGAAGACTGGAACTTCTTTCTCCCTAAATTTTTCCTTCCTAAACAGGCAATGTTGGTTTTTCTCAAGGATGCAAAACTCCTTTAAGACAAGAAGAATGGGCCTGTGTCAAGCTAAACAGTATCTCCTATGGGGATTAGGTCAGGCTCTTTAGAGTTAGAGGGGAACTCAGAATCTACCTGACTTAAACAGGGATCTGTGACACAAAGAATTTAAGTGACTTGTCTGAAGTCATCCAGCTGAGAAACCATGAATTAAACGAAGTCTTTTTGAGCCCAAATGGTGTGTTCAAGATACTACTGCCAGACCATCTGTACATTCTGGTCTTTCTACTTCAAAGGGGCAATTAAGAATGAATGAAAGTAATTCTTTAAAAATCGTACCTATCCCTATCACAATGGATAAAATAAATGTCAGAAGGAAAAGTTATGTAAGCCGTGCTTTGGCATGGACAGCAAGCCCAAGGCTCAGAGCCCGTCCAGACAGACAAAGGCTATGGCAGGAGCTTGAGGCCGGGTGTGGACAGAGGCCTTGCTCAGAACTCAGGGCAGTGAACACAGATCTTCATTTTGAGTCACTGCGTCTCTGAGTCACACCTTTGCTTTCCAGCTGACTCTAGCTCATCTGAGGGGTGTGGTGAATACTCCCAACCCTAAACTGGAGATTTAGCCTCAATTTTTTTTGTGTGGGAAAGTATAAGACCCAAAGGATTAGTTTTGGGCTTTGGTTGTTTTTGCAAAGCTTTACAAGATCTACCTCTTGGGCCCAACTTTCAATATTACACTGTATACAATAAAGTTAGTTTTGTGTTTTTCTTTGTGTGGGGTTTTTGAATGTCCTGGGAAGCCCTGGGGCCTTAACCAACATTTTCAAATAATGCCAAGTTCTTAAAATTACCTTTCTAGACCCTACATGTTCTGGGTAATTTGGTCCATACTATATTAATTTCTGTGTGCATGACTTTTAGTTGAGAAAAGTTAAAGAACAGGCACATTGAATGAGATCATCTAATTGTGTTACGTCTCGATCTCTAGCAGAACCTGCTCGTGGGCAGCAGCCCCCAGGAGTTGGTGCTCTCAGATTCCAGTTATTCTTACTGGCTCCTCAGAAGCAGGTTACATCTGCTCTCTGCCCCACCCCAGTTGTGCTACATCTCAACCTAATGACAGCATATTAATTTATTTTGTCAGCACTGTTGTTGCTGGGAAAACATCGCAGGGGATTGAAGGAGGCACAAAGTACCTCCTCTTCTCTACTGTAGCAGTTACTCGGCCCGTCTGCAACCCTACTCTCCTCCCTGGAAGATGCCACCGTGCTGTGAGGCACAGGTGGGCAGGATGGTGCACCTCTGCAATCCCGGTACTGGGGGGCTGAAGCAAGAGGATCACAAGTTTGATGTCAGACTGGGTGACTTAGTAAGACCTTGTCTCAAAATGAAATAAAAAGGACGAGAATGTAGCTCAGTGACAGAGTGCCTACCTAGCACGCACAAGGCCTTTGGTTCAGTCCTAAGTACTGAAAATAAATAAATAGCACAATGACATCTCCTTCCTCTGCTACTTCACCACAGAATTTATACTCTTTTGGGAAAGAAGCCTTTAGTAAGAAAGTCTTCAATAGGAAATAAAGCAGCCGCTTTCTTGCTTGCTTTTTAACTCGCCAGTCATTAAGAAGCAGCGTCACATTCTGAAGGTAATGAGAATTAGGCTTTCCCCAGTCCCCACTCCCAGTCTCTTCCCAAAGCCCCATTAGTAGCTGCAAATTGATTAGGTTAAATGGTCTCATAACATTTTCTGCACCACAATAAAGGAAACGTAGAGTTGCAGGGGTGAAGCATGAGAGTGGAAATGGCCCAGAAGAAGATTTTCGTCCATGTGGCTGGCAGGGTTTTTCTACAGAAAAGGGGGCTCCTTGGGCTTCTCAGGAGGGGCCACAACTCTAGGGGTTTACACCAAACCTGTCTGTGTACATACCCAGCAGTTTAGCTCCTTCTGATTATATAATCTGCTAGGTGCTGGTGTTTCTTAACCTTTTCTTTAAGCAGTGTGTCCCACCCTCTACGTTAATAAATGAATAACGAGTTGTATCAGACCCCTTCCTGGTTATTGTGTTGTTTTTTTTGTGGGAGGCAGCAGCCCAATAACAATGACTTTGCTGGCTACACAGATACTCCCACAGGCCTCTAAGACTTTAGCTCATAAGAACATCAGTACTGGGACTAGGGGTATAGCTCAATATTTTATTAATGTTTGTGCCACAATTCCTTAAATTGCAAATGCTTTGTTATTATTCATCTTCGGATGAATCCACAAGAAACAGGTATGTTTCCTTATTTCTGCCTCAGAGACAAAGAAATAAGAGATTAGGTAGCAAGTGGAAATGATAGTCCTTTTGAATCCTACTTCACATCTTCCTAAGATGTAAAAAACATAAAAAGAGAACACGAGCTTTTCTTTCTTGTTAGCAAGTTCACCTGAGTGCTAGTCTGGCCAGCTACGGACCTCAGGCAAGTTACCTAACTCCTTGGACCTCGGTTACTTCTTCAGCGACTGCATCTACCTAGTGAAAGGTCACTAGAATAAACAGTGGGAAATAATTAGCAAAATATTAATAGGCAGTAGCAGCTCAGGCTCGGCCCAATTGAATCCCAAAGGAAGAGCTTTTACACACAGTTGCTTCAGTTACTCTGTTGGGGATAGCTGGCTAGTGTGGTGTGGCATAAAAATTTAGAGTCTCAGTCAACACAGTGCTTTTAGTTCAAGCATTCAGGGAGATAATGTTGACCACATTTAAAACTTCCTTCATCATTCTCTATTAAAGTAGAAAAATAAAAGAAAGGGGAAAGGGAATTCATGGAGAAATGTGAATAAACCTGCTGTAAATAGGGATGGAGGGAACAGAGGGGAGGGGTGGGGAAGAGGGGGGAAAACCAAGATGCATCATGTACAGGTACAAAATAAATGAGATGAATGTGATCATTATATGTACATTGTACCAATACCTGTTCTTGGTTAAAAATTTAAAAATAAATAAATAAATAAAATTAAAATTAAAAAAATAAAGTAGAAAAATAGAAAATAGCACATCTAGAATAGAATACCTTATTTATGTAGTAGAATAAAATACATTGCTTCTGTAGTGGACATTGCCAGTTTCCTTCAAACATCCCGTTCCACTTCATACAATTTCAGTCTTAAATTATTAGGTGTGACTGGTACATGAAAAGCCTGGAGCTGCTGCAGCCACTTTCTACTCAGAGTAACTAAACTGATGATGTTGCCAGACAATAAAAGAGGCACAGCCAAAATCATCTACAAGAAATAGAGTCAGGGAGCTGAGCAAATCACCCTCGAAGCTTCCTAGAATGTTGGGCTTCTCAAATTCTTCAGTCAGTAGTCTTTTTAAGCCCATTGAGAATTGGGTCATAGGACAAGTATAATCTAATGCTCTTTAATGGTATGGCTTTCTTGTGATTCACTATTATACTACTGCCCTCTATCAATTATGTGGAAAATCTCATATCCAGTCAGCCACTGTATCCCTGGGCATCACATCTATGGATTCCACCAGCCACAGATCAAAATTATTTGAAAAACTGTGTCTATGCTGAACACACATAGCCTCTTTTTTTGTGTCATTATTCCTTAGCAATATAGTAAAGCAGCTATTTACTGCACTAGATATGATAAATCATCAAGAGATGATCTAAAGTATACAAGAAGATGTCCTTAGGTTCTCTGCAAACACTATGTCATTTGATATAAAGGACTGAACATCCATGGATTGGGGGAAGAGGGTTCTGGGACCAGTTGCCCGCAGAAACCATGGGACGACTCTGTACATTTCTGCATTTTCTGCAAAACCAATATTAAAGACATTATGTTACTGTGTTACTTTAAACCCAAATCCTCATGGCGAACTTACTCTGAATTTAATGCAAGGGGGGAACAAAGCTTACTTCTAGAGAATCTACATCCATCATTTTCAAACTAGGGTCTCTACACACTACCACTCTACACACTACCACAACTTCCTTGCTACCTCAAATGTGGGGAAAGCAGAGATACCTGATGCTGGAAAGGTTGGTCACGAGCACCGTGGGAACCTGGGTAATGCACGAAAAAGGGAAGGAGAAGAAACTGAGAAAATAGTGATCAGGGTTCCCAACAGCAACTGGGCATCAAGGAGTTTGGCAGGACCGAAGGTTGTGAGCAGATATCTATGCTGCCGAAGGCTTGGAGCATCTCGGACAGGACTAGGCTCATAGTAGGCTCTTAATAGAAAGCGGTTCTGTCACAGCAGGTGAGTATGAGAACCACCCATGTGGGAACCATCTGAGGACCATGGAGAGTTAAGAAGGCAGATTCCTGGACCTTGTCCTATGCCTGCTGAATCTGATACCAGGCAGCCTTTAGGAAATCTGTATAACCAAGGAGCTCCACAGCTGAATCTGATGCATTCCACATTTCCTAAATTTGCCTGCCCACAAGAATCTCTCAGAAGCCTTTTTAATGTATACACTACAGGGTCCCACTCCAGGATCCATGAAATTTAATCTCCAAGATAAGGATCTTGGAATATTCATATCTTACAAGTGTCCCCAGAGAATTCTCATGATCAAGTATTTTTAGGAAATATTTCCTATCTTACTTCAAGCTGCTATAACAAAGAAGTATAGACCAGGTAGCTTAGAAATCAAAGAAATTTATTTCTCAGTGTTCTGGAGTTGGGAGGTAGAGCAGACCAGGATGGCCGGCATGGTTGGGTTCTGAGGAGAGCTTGCTTCCTGGCTGCAGATTGTAATCTTCTCAATGGACTCTCACATGGTGCTAAGAGGCTCTCTTAGCTCTTTGGGTTCCTTCCATGAGGACCCCATCTCCACATCCTAATTACCTCCCTAAGACCCCACCTTTTAATACCATCATATTAGGGGTTTTGATTTCAACCTGTGAATTTCCCTAGAAAACATTAGAGATCCATAGGCTCAAAAATCCAACAGAGAAGAGCTCCCTGATCTTCTGGTCTTCTGGGAAGTAGAGTATGAGGGGGGATATGGTAGCTGGGCATCAAATCCAAGACCAGGAGAACCCAACTAGGTCTCCCAAGACGGTGAACTTGAGGCTAGCCATTCATATGCCTCCTACACCTGCTGCATGCAAGCCCAAGCCTGCTGGTACCATCCAGTGTCATGCCTGGCTGCTCAAAGCTGGGCAAACTAAAGCCGGGGATAGGAGACTCTTGCTCACAGTGGCATTCAGACTCCAGCTTTCCCATACTCTCCTATCATTGGATCTCAACCATGGCTGTTCTAAGTCACCCGAGGATTTTTAAATAAAATTGAGGCAGGGCTCTGCCCAAAATTAATTAAGTCTTACAGCAGGAGCAATGGAGATTGGTTTGTTTATTACACCCTCCATTCCCCACCTGGGTGAGTCTCAAGTGCAGACATGGTTGAGAAACACTGAATCTCTCTCTCTCTCTCTCTCTCTCTCTCTCTCTCTCTCTCTCCTCCCCCATCTACTCAGTTGCCTTCCTCAGCATTTCTTCTTTAACAAGAACTTCTTCACTTGTTGTTGCAATTGGGTGTGGGACTACATTAAAACATTTTAATTGACTCATTAATTCAAACAACCAGTGAGTTTATTTTTAAAATATCCAACTTACAGGTGAATAGGCTTTTTAAAAAATTCTTCCTTGATGATACAATATAAATCATGTGGAATTCTGGGTTCTGAATTATGAGTGTGCTTGTCTCTTTAGAATTCAGTATTTATCCACAGGATAGGAAAACTGATCTACATAAACATTAAGATGCGGATGCCTGGTCTTGCACCTGACTAGAGTTTCCATCCTCCACAGATTTTGGTCACATTCATGAGAAGACATGATCACTCAGAAAGTGTTTCTGGCATCCTGGGCTGACCGAGAGGGGGCTGCCCCAGAGAGGGTCTACAATCACCTTTTCACCCCACAATATTTTTAATGGTAACTGTGAGCAAGCAGTCATTTAGGCAAAAGTTTTCTCATTATAACATAGACCATTAGGGGAAACTATAGATCAGTATTTTGATGTAATAGTATTTCCAAAATCAACTCTTCAATGCCCTTATTTGAGGGGCCACTCAACACCAGCTACTTCAACCTCATCACATAACAAAGTACCAAAACTTCGGTGTGTCAAATAGAAGGATTTGGAAAGGTCTAGGGGAGGGAAATGAATGAAACCAACACACAATGGTGGAAAAAAGAGTTCTTGGGAAGTAGAGCAGAAAGTTATTTAGATGACCATGTACTTTACAAATTGTTTATAGGCATGAGCCTGCACACAGTAAAAAGAACATTAGAATCAGTGACCTTGGTCCCAGTCCCAAACCTCTGAGTCCTTCCAAATCTTTGCATCCCCCACCACCCAAAACAGAGGGATGGTGATAGCTGCCTCATTGCACTATGCAGTAGATAAAAGGAAATAACATGGAAGAGAGTCCTTTGAAAATGGCTCTGTGCTGCACAATACCAAAAATGGTATAGTTATAGTTCGTGCTGTGAAAAGTATTTGCAGAGTATTCTGAGCAACTGGGTGCTCAGCAAAATGAGGGACGTGAGGAACTTGGAGATGGCTCAGAAGAGAGCCACAGAGATGATTAAAGGGACAGAAAATCAAAACCATCCTTAGGAAAGGTTAAAGGAACTGAGTTCATTCTGCTTGGAGAAGACAAATCGACAGGGTAATTTAATAATTGTTTACAAGCACACACAGCCTGGTGTCCAGCTGTTTTTCTCAGTGGATGGAGGAGAAGAAAGTATTGTGGATCTCTGTCACTGGAAGACTTGACATGTAAGTTTAAAACCATTTTGCATGACTCTGAAGTTTCACGCCACGTAGTATTTTGTACTTTTTTCTATGCCACAAATTCTAACTGAGATATTGAGGGGAATCATTAGGTGGTTTGTAACTGGGTCTAGCTGACCACTCGATGTAGAAATCTCAGTGGGAATGTGTTGTCCCCCACTAATTGTCTTTCACACAGTAATTCTAAGAAATAGAAAAAATAATAGCTACCTTTACGTGCTTACTCTGTACCAAAGAGTTTATGCTAAGAGTTTTATGGCAGTATTTCTTTTAATGGGGAAAGGAAATGAAGCATGAAGAGGTTAAGTAACATACTCAAGGTCACCCAACCAAATGAGCAGAGGAGCTAGAATTTTTTAACCCAGGTCTAGTCCAGAGCCCACGTCCTTACTTGCTATGGCAAACTGCTCCTTTGTAAGAAACGGCCCCTAAAATAGTCTTCCGAGCTGATAGGAGCAATAAAAGCTAAGTGTGATGAAGTCAAATAGGGATGGTCTAACCAGAAGCTAAAAATTTTATCAAGTTTAGATATAGTTAATGTTTATGACACAAACTAGACCACCTCAGAATTTGGTATCTTATAAAGATTATTAGCACAGCTGGAGATTTTTCTAGATCAGCAGCATTTATCTGGTCTTCCTGGTCCAATTCAAGTTGGACCCTGGTCCTTGTCTTGCCAATGCTTGTCTAAAATGGCCTCTCCATCTGTGCTTCCTGTCTGTATGATTCAACTCACATTACATTATCCTGATTTCTGTAGAAAGCACACATTCCCATATTCTTGCTGTTTTCCATAATCTGAATATAGTGTATGAGCTTTCTAGTTAAATCTTTCAGCTTTTTTTCACAAAGCCTGATAGGAACCAGGCTTGAGAGTGAGCTGGTGCTGAGATAAGAGCCATGTTCCTCCTGTAAGTAGGTAGAGTTGTTGTCCAGAGGAGTTAGAAGTAGACTTACTGCAACTGGGAATTAGAAATCAGACCCAGGAAAAAGTCAAGTCAAAGACCAGAAGTGGAATATCCAGATCCACCAAGTGAGAAGCCAACATCAGGCAATGAAACAAGAAACTGGAAGCCAAGGAGAGCAGAAGTGGGCATGGAAGAGTAACAGGATTCATCAACAAAGCAGGCAATGATGGTTAGGCTCGCTCTTATCAAGACACACAGCATGAAGAAGTTTACAAGTTGTGCCTGTGCTCCTCTGTTTGTCTAGAAGGAAAAAGCATGGCACGAGCCGCATCCCTGCAGGGACCTTATGTGATGTGGCAGTAAACACAGCACACTGTGAAATCATGGAGAAAGAGCCTGCAGGAGTCTCAGTGGAGAAGAGGCGTGGACTGATCATCAAATGAAAACTGAAGGGTGAGAAACAGAAGGAAAAGCATTCTCTGAAGAGGAATAGCAAAGGCAAAGACTCCTACCATTGGTCATAAAGGGGGTCAGAAAAGCCAACAATCAGTGCGCTAGAGAAGTATGATGCAGTTTTTGGAGAAGTAAACTTTGAGATCTAGCTGAAACTTTGAGATCTGGCTGAAATTTAGTAGCTCAGAGCTAAAACTAAGGGAACAACTAAGGGAACAGAGGCAGAAATAAAATGAGCTCGGTTAACCTAGGGCTAATTTCACTTGGCGTCAGGGAAAGTTTCTGAATGCTGCTGTGAGGGGAAGACTTGATAGTGAGCAAGGGGGGGCCGCTGAGTAGAGGAACCCCATGCCCTTGAGACAAATTCAGCAGGCGTGGCTGTGCAGAGTGAGCAATATGGGAGATCTGTGGGCAGAGAGGACCACAAAGGAGCCAGGCATCCAGTCACAGGCCAGAGAAGGACCATAAACAAGAAGGAGAAAGTATACAAATCTAAAGGCCATTTGATGGAAGAAACAACAAAGCAATCTAAAGATCTGGAAAGAGTTTGCAAAGATCAAGAAAGCAGAGTCAACAAAAGCAAGTGGGCTGCCTGAGCTCCAGGGAGAATCTCATGCAACTGCCCATTAAGTCAGAACACAGCCTCCCAGTGTCTCTGATTGGAGGGTAGAGAAGTGGGAAAGAAAAATGTATAGGTGACCCCCACCCCAGGACACAGAGCTAGGCTGCCCTGGACAATTAGTGCACTGCGTGGTAATCTGTTCTCCATCTGCTATCTATAATATCATTAGAAATTAGATTATTTTTATTATACAACATCATAGTATATATTATAGGTCATATTATGCTATGTTGTGTACTATAGGATAGATACATATACACTATAGAGGTTCAATGTACCAATATCATTAGAAATGATATTATCATTACATTATGTAATTAGATTACCTAATTACCATTTAAAAATTCAAGAGACTGAAGAGTTCAGTGCAAGAACTCACATTTTGAAGCTACGCCCAGGTTTAAGCATCAGTCTTGGAAATCCTAGCTGAGCGATTTGATCATATATCCATTTCCTGGCTCAGAAAGTAGAGAAAATGTCACATAAGGTTGAGTGAAAAGGACCCAAGACCAGGTGTTTCAGACAGTTGGTAAGGTCCAGTTGTGGTGGTGGCTGGACCCTGGCCTGCCATGGACAGGATTTGTAGGCAGGATGGAGGCCATGAAACCAGACCAGAAATACTGGACCAGGGAGGAAACTGCATGTAGTTCGAATCAAAGCATGTTGTTGGGAATCCTCCTGAGCTATCGGGGAAACTTAGACAGAACCTTTAGAGAGCAAATGACATCTTCCCTAAGACTCACCTTTGATAAGAGCAATCTGGGACTCCATTTGCGAACAGCAGTGAGGCACCACAAAGAAACAAGCGGAGAGCACAAGAACACTTCAGAAAGATCCGACCAGCATGGTGACGTGGGGTGGACTTTGGAAGGAACATGTTTGCTTTTCTTGGCATAAAATACTTACACATCATATGCATGAGACAGACACCCAAAAATACCTATTTTAGAGACAAATTAGACATCTTTAGAACTCGCTATTTCAGAAGTACATGCTTTGTTTTCTAACAATACACACAGTACTAGCCTTAAGTTGAAATCATTTGTTCAAATATCAGTAGTATGTTGTGAAATCATTCTTGCCTCTAGGAAAAAGAATTAAGAGCTCATCTCCTATCAATTACATGAAAATCCAAGGAAAAAGCTCTAAGCTACTCCCTGTGCTATTATTAACACCTCTCATTTACCCACCTGGGGGTTATCTGTTAGAAGATTTCCCCTCTGCCCCAAACTTCTGGGCAATTTCCTGCTAGCATTTGAAAATACCAATAGATTTCAAAAGATCTAACAGGACTTAGTTAAGAAATACAAAAGTTTTTCCTAAAAAATTAAGTTCTGTCTTCCAAAGCCAAATGGAAATCATTGTTTCATTTCTGTTCTTTGGATAACTCCCTGTCATCAGGGCGTGCCATTTAGGGCCCGTGAGAACTCTGCATTTCAGCAGAATGCAAGGTCATAGCTTTACTTACATTTCCCTCTATCAGCAGCCCTAAAACATTACATCAGTGACACATTCAAACCTCCCTCTTAAAACAAACACAAACTCTAGCCCACAGTTCCTTGAGATAGTAGGTGTCCATAAACTAACATGGAATAGTTGAATAATTAAGGGGTACCCTGGACCCTTCTGCCTTCCTGATCTTCCCCCTCTCACTCCCTCATGACCTCCCCTCTGGCTACACTGGCCTCTGTCTCTCAAGCACACACCCCATAGCATTCCTCCTTCAGGGACTTTGCACTTACTTCCCACTTAGGATCAATTTTTCTTCCCGAAAACATCCGTGGAGCTCATTCTCTAAACTCCTTCAGGGGTCTTGGTGTGAAGTCTTCCCTACCCAGGGGATTCAAAACTGCCTCCCTCAATTAGTTCACAAAATGCAGCTACTTAACTTCCTTTCCTGCTTTTTTTTTTTCTCGCTGGCACTTGTGAACACCTGTAATTTGCATATTTAACTTATTTCTTTGGTCACTGTCAGGCTCCCATATAAACTTTATGAGAGCCCTTGTTTTGCCTGTCTTATGTACTATGGTATTCACAGCGCCTAGAACAAAGCATGGGACACAGGGGACACAATTTCTACTTGAGGGAATTAGTGGCTGTTTGAGAAGAAAACTCATTGAAAGGATCAAACAAAAAGTTACTAAAGTGTCCTAGTTCAGGTTCCTTGCTGGAAAATGTCCTCATTCCTGGGACCTGCTGGATCCCCCCCCACACACACACACACAACCACTTAAGAACCCTTTTCGAAGTAGACTTACTTTCTTAGGCTGTCCCATGAAGTATTTGAAACTAGACGCCTTAAGCTATAAAGCTTGCTGAGACAACTAGTGATACGCTTAAAATGTAAGTAATGTGGTTGGTTGCTAAAGGATCCCGTGGATACGGTGAAAGGACCAGTTGCCCCTCATGTGATAAAGCCACAGCCCCTGTGACCAGCCTTATGATAAGAATGGGGACTGCACCCAGCCGGTTGCATTTCAGAGGCCTTGTGGCCACCTCCCCACAGAGCCTAAGGCAACAGTGCAAGAAGCCATCATTGCACCTGCCAGGACAGACTTGCGGACAGACTCGGAAATGCTTCTCCCTACCCATTGGGCAATAAAGAGCTCAATTTTCTCCAGGATCCACCAACTCTTATCTACAGTGGAAAGAAATTATCACCCTTAACTCCCCTGGGGGTCCTGACACCTTCTCAGCCTTTCCCCTGAGTCTCAGAAAGATAGATTTATTTTAAGAGTCTGTGTATCTGTGCAAAATTATCTTCCCACAAAAGAATGGTAATTCATTTCATTTCTGCTTCTGGAACTAAAAAAATCAGTCCTTCATCAAACTAATACACAAAAGTATTCAGTCAGGTTTATCGTAACCTTAAAAGAACATCAACAAACATTTATTTAGGGTAAGAGACTGCCCTGTACCATGTGGGAGGAAGGATGGACTCTGGCAGACCTTTCAAAGGCTTTTCAGATTTACTGTGAGCAGCAAATCCCAGCCCTCCTGCCTGCTGACAAACCTGAGCACCCCAGGACAAGTTTTTGACAACACCCATCATTCCTGGGCAAAATAAGTTTAAGGTGATAGATGGAGGGATCTTGAGAAACCAGAATAAAGCCTTATAAGAAATAAATATATAGAAATAAATATATATACAAAATAAATACTTAAAGAAATAAAGAAATGAGAAATAAATATATATAAAACCTTGAGAAATCAGAATAAAGCCCCCATCTTATAAAATGGGGGGGATCCTCCTACTGGAGGCTGCAGAGACAGCAAAAAGAACAGGAGGATCTGAACACATGCTGAAGTCCAGGAGCGTGTATGGACTAAACTTCTCTCTCTGCATTTGGTGAAGAACATTTTGAGTAGGAGGCCAAGTATTGTCACTTAAATTCCAGTTTGTGGAACTTTCTGAATCTCTCACTTCCTTCATTTTCCATTCTTGAGCCCTGATAGGAGCAGTGTCTTTCAAGGGAATAAGATATTAAATTCATGCAAGGGGCTGGAGAGGTAGCTCAGTGGTAGAGCTGGTGCTTAGCATGTACAAGATCCTGGGTTCAACCTGAAGAAGGAGGAGGGGGAAAGGGAGGGCAGGAGAGGAGAAGAAGGAGGAGATGGAGTAGGGAGGAGAAAGATGGAAAAGGAAGGAAGAAAGAAAAGGAGGAGGGAAGAAAGAGAAGGAGGAGGCGAAGAGGAAGGAGAAGAAGGGGAGAAGAAGGAGGAGAAGGAGAAAGAAGAGGAGAAGGAGAAGAAGAAGAGGGAGAGGAGGGGAAGGAGAAGGGGAAGCTTGGTCTTGCCTGGGCACCCTTCTAACAATTGCAGAGGGCTCAGGCTGTGCATGTATCCTACTGTTCGTCAAGGTGGAAACGGACCTTGATCTCGTGGTTCACTGCCATACACCAGGGTGGAGCTAAGATGCTGGGGTAGAAAGTGTGAGATAAAAAGGAAAAACAGTATATCAGAGGGGGAAGACGACTTCCCACCTCCATCTGAGACAATTTTATGGTAAAAATAAGTAACCGTTCACATTACCTGCAAGTGTATTCTGGATCAGGCACTGGCAACTACAGCCCACCAGCAGTTTCCACAAGTTGTGTTGAAACACAGCCACAACCCATTTTTTCTTGTTGTCTATGATGCTTTTGTGCTTCAGAAGTAAAGATGACTAGCTGCGATACAGACGTGTGGCCCACAAAGCCAAACACATCCATGGCCTGGTTCCAACATGGCAGAGAAAGTTAGCCCAATCTGTACTTTTTCAGGAAGATAAAATTATTCCCTGGTTTCCCTTTTTTTTTTTTTTTCCTGTTTCTTCCCTCATGTTGAAATTGCTTATAATTCTTCCAACTCTACTCCCCATTACCTTGGGCACAGTTAGAAGGCTGTGTGTACCCACTACTCCTGGGGCTAGGTGACACGAAGGAGGAATGAACACCACCTTTCAAAGAAATAGAAGACAGTGGAGATGTATTTTAAGCAAAGCAGCTCCCTGTGCTCTTCTGTAAACACTGGAAGTTTGTTTCTTCTCCAGTGTCTTGTGTGTTTCATCAACAATCACAGAAACCTTCGTAGCACTGTACATCTTTGAATGGAGTGTGTGAGTTCTGACTTGGCTCCTGAAGTCACAGGGGGCTCTCTCAGCAAATTTCACCTCCAGGAGACTGACCGGAGGGTCCATGCAGTGAATCAGAGCAAAATCTCTCCCACTTCCAGCAGGAAAATGGGCAAAGTGATCTGAAATATATCAGAGCACTCTGCTCTTCTCGGAGTCCTGACTTGTAATAATGGCCTGTAAGAGAACAACAAGTACTCCATACTATACTTTTTTAATGTCACAGAAGATATTTATCTTTAAAAATTAGATTACTTAAACTGGGCATGGTGGCACCTCTCTATAATCCAGCACTCTGAGTTCCCTGAGTTCGTTTGTCTTTCTTTCTTTCCTTCTTTCTTTCTTTCTTTTTCTTCTTTCTTTTTCTTCTTTCTTTCTTTCTTTCTTTCTTTCTTTCTTTCTTTCTTTCTTTCTTTCTTTTCTTTCTTTCTTTCTTTCTTTCTTTCTTTCTTTCTTTCTTTCTTTTCTTTCTTCTTTTCTTCTCAATATTATAAATTGAACCCAAGGCCTTCAAACTGAGCTACATCTCCATCCCCTTTTAAATTTTTATTTCTTTTTATTTTGAAGCAAGTTCTCTCTAAGTCACTTAGTTGTTGCCCAGGCTGGGTTCGAACTTGTGATCCTCCTGCCTCAGCCTCCCAGAATGCTGGGATCATAGATGTGTGTCACCACACCCAGCTTCAACTCTTTCTATAAAGATCCTTTTGTGCACTCCACCATCCTTCTATGCTGACCTCCTAGACAGTCCTGGAACAGAATTTCCCCAGAAACACATGACTACTGCCTCAGCAGAGAGGAAGCCGGGGCTTCTGTCCAGCACATCCCCCCAGGCGGCCAGAGATCCTGGCCATGCCACAACAGTAGTGTGGAAGAGTTGTTTGCTTCATGGATTTCCTTTGTCCCGTAGGCTCCTTGTAAGCACAGGGAGGTGTCCGGAACATTCTTACACTCCGGCTTGTCTTCTCCTTCACGGCCCTCAAAGAGTCAATTTCATCTCAGGACTTTAACACTAGAAAAAAACAAAATCCTTTCAGGCAAATTTGAGCCCAAATCTCAACCTACTTTAAAGTCTTACCCAAGATCACATAGTTCTTCAAATGCAAAAAGAAACTGAGCAAACTTTCTAAAATAAAAACTTCAACTTGAGTGAATTAAGGAAATTAAAGAAATTAAGTAAAATATACATCATTATCTTGATTTCTCATATTTGTTAAGCACCTGGTACAGCGTTTCACCCATTGGAAGACTCACCATTATTTTGGGAATGCCAGGGAAGAAAATGCTGCTAATTAAATCAAGACATCTTTCAGAGATGTTAACTTGTGAGGCTCAGAACCAAGGGAAAATAGTGTATGGTATCAAGTACTCTATGCACCTAATCACATTTAATTTTCTAAACAACATTTCCAAGACAGGAAAGAGTATTTGGTCACTTTTTTTTTCAGGTGAGGAAATAAAGGTTTAGGTTAAGTTTTCAATAAATGGCAGAGCTGAGTCAGACCCATGCCCGTCTTTCTCCAGCATCGAAGTCCATAGCCATCACTCCTCTTTCAGTATCTCGGAATATCAGACAAGGGACTGTGGAATAGGATCCAAGTGGATGAGAATGTACCAGCTCCTACTTCTCACACCTAGAGTTTTTCATTACAATGATGATAAGGGCCATGATGTTTTCTCTCCACCATATACTATGCACAAGGATGGTCTTCCCTTTCTTTGTGCTCTTTTATTTACCAGCAGATCCTGGAGTATACAACTCAGTTCAAAATTGACCTGTTGTCTTCTTCCCTAAGAAGTAGTCAAAAATTCTGGAATTTAGAGAGTCAGAATTCTCTCTACTTTTCTGCATTTACAATTTTTATAATGAAAAAGTTTTTTTTAAATCAAAATTCAATGCTATATTGCTAATAGTCCACGTTTGTTAAACTCTTGCTATTTCCCCAAGCTGTACTCTTGCTTAAAATCATGGACAGGTGGAGAATCCCTCATCTGCAAGGCTGGGCACCTTAGATTAGATTTCTTCAGAGTTTTGAAATATTTGTATCTAAACAGTGAGATAATTTAAACATATTTCATATGTGTCATGCACCTTACACACTTAGCCTGAAGGTGATTTTAGACACAATTTTAACACACCTGCATTCTGACTGCAAATGGTCGCACGGGGTCAGGTGTGAAATTTTCCACTTGCAAGGACGTGTAGATGCTCAAAGAGATTCCGATTTTGGAGCATTTCAAATTTTGGATTTTCAGATTAGTGACAGTCAACCTAAACGTTTGATCAAAATCTTGAAGCAATGGTCCAATGTTAGAGTGAAATGAGAAAGAAAACAACTTGTACTATGACAAAAAATACAAGTCTTTAGGAAAAAAGGGACTGAAGTGGCAGTGTGTGAGTACAGTCCACAAGGACAGATGGCCAGTATCTCCCTGAGTACTCTGCCTTCCTCATTGGTGAACTCAGGGTGCTTCATAGAACAGACTCCCGGGTAGCCATGTGGAGACCAAGTGGCCTGAGCAGGTTTCTGGGAAATGCATGTGCGCATGTGCATCCTCATGGGCCTGCTCAGAGAGCAGAAGACTCAGGCGGGGTGCACCCTCTCTGTTTCCCGCAACAGAGAGAACTTGGGGTTTACGTAGCATGTTGATGAAAACAAAACAAAAAATGTTTGGGAGTTTAGCATTTGATTAGGGATAAAAAAAATTTTAAGTTAACTTGCCTCAAAAACAAATAAACCAAACGATCTCGAATTTCCCGGCAGCAACCGTAGGGCTGATTCCGCTCACACCCCTTTCACCCTGGCATCCATGTGCTGGCTGGGGTCCCCTCCGGAGCTCCCCTGTGAGCAGTAACAGAGGGGACAGCTAAGTTGGCAGCAGGGTAGAAACAGGCTGGATGATAGGAGCCAGTAGAGAAAGAGAAAGGAGGCTGAAAGAGGCAAAATGGATACAGGAAAGATTTGCTGAAAAGCAGACAGATTCGCAGTCCCTTGTGAAGGCAGAAGTTAAAGAACAAAATTCAACTAAAAATTGATTCAAATTCTCCAAATGGATGGTCAGGCCATAGGAGACTGGATGCATTGCTTGACCTAAAAATATTTTTTAAATATCAAATTGAAATTTTGCTGAACGAATCATCATGGAGAAGTTCAGGCCATTTGGCTTAACTCACACCGGCTCATAATTATTTTCTCCATATTTGCCTTTGGCCCCTTCTAAGAAATAGACATCTATGGTGATGTGTGACAGCGCGGGCCTCCAGCGCTCATCCTTCCCGTAGGGAGTACAGGTCAGACACCATGGAACGCGCACGGTGCCAGGTCCGCCACTCATCTGCTTTATCACAGTGATAGCGAGGGAGTCCAAGCAGTCAACAGACACGTCTAAAATACGAAGTCGATGCGCAGGGTGGAGTTTGCAAATGGAAGTAATTAAACTCATTAGTCAAAAGCAGAGAAAGAGAAAATCTAGCCAATAGTCCATTAGAACAGGAAAGATTTTTCTTAATGGAAGGATATCATGAAACTGACAGATAAAAATGGAATTAATTTTTATGTCATAAGAGATAATATCCTAGTCAAGAGAATAACAATACAGAAATTACTTTCATTTTTTAAAAAAAGTTATTAGTACATGTTTGTGATACATAATATGCACATTCATGGGGGAGAACTGGTCATACAGCATCTTGATCTTTTTTATTCCCCTTCCCGCCTCTCCCCTCTTGCCCATCCACAGGAGCTTTCAAATCCTTGGTACTGTCATGACATATAGTCTCTTCAATGATTTCAAGAGACCTCTCTCTCTCTCTGTCTCTCTGCAGCAATGAGGTTCAAACACATGGCCTTCGCGCTGGGCTACATCCCCAGCCCTTTTATTTTGAGACAGGGTCTCCCTGAGCCATTAAATTGCCCAAGCTGGGCTGGAGTGTGTGAGCCTCCTGCCTCAGCCTCCTGGGTGTACTGCCAGGCCTGGCTTATTTATCTCTTCACACATGGTTTGTGCAGCTACTCACGGTGCTGCGCTCCTGATGAGTGTCCTATAAACTACACCTGCAGTGTAGGGACAACATCTCTCCTCTGAACCGATGAAGTTTACAAAGGGTCCTGATTCTGGATAAGGTGTCAATTCTGGTTCAGAAACTGCATCTCAACTCTGCCTTCAGGGAATTTATGTTCCTCTGCTCCTTTCCCCTAATCGGCCCACGAGTGGGCTAATGAGCTCACAGGAACGGCTTCCAGCAGAAACCAGGAATGACACGCAGGTCCTTCCCATTCAGTCCAGTTTGCTCCCTTTGTTCACTCAGTTCTCCTGAGACCCTCATCCCAGGCCCCTTGCTGCAAACAGCACCAAGTCACTAGAGTTGTCATAGAGAGTTGGGTGCTGGACTTCTCTGGTTGCATAGCTGTGTTTGTCTCCTGACACGCAGCATCAAAGGCAGTTAGCTACGTGTCATTTCTCTAACTCTCTTCTCTCAGGATAGGAGCCCTCTGGACTCATTCTGCTCTTCTCTTACCCCACACTTGTGACTAAGGCTGCCTGGGAAGACAAGAAAGAGCGAGTCCACGTACGCCGGTCGCAAGTATCAAATCCAGCTTCCTCCAGGACTGCAGCCTGCTGTGCAGCGGGAACTGAGAAGTGGGGGCTGCCCGTGTAACAGATGCATGTTACCGTGCTCCGGTTCAGCGGGGAGTGTGGGCTGCAAAGCAGAAATAAATCACGTGGAACTTGCTGTCATCCCTCTGCCTTCCCGCTAAACCCTTCACACCGTCTCCTGACTGGCTGGAGTCACTGTAGCTTTTAAATGAAGCCTGGAAACCAGCATTGGCAGCACTGCCTAATTTTTAGCTAATACCTTTGTGGATTCTGAGCTCACATCTGGCCAGTGCCATCACGCTGGGATGATTATAATCTGCCGCTGCTCTTTCCCAAGCAGGAAGCTGGAGTCCTGTAACCAACAGCTTCAGCAGAGGCTGCTTCCAAACCCAACAGCACATCACAGCCAGGGAAGGGTCTGCGGTGCGGGACTTCTCCCAAGGCATAAAAAAAGAGAGAGAGAGGGAGAGAAATGTGTTAACTGTGCTAACAGTGCCAAGTAATATGCTTCGTTAAAAATTTAATCACCTACAAGTGCAAAACAAGTGCAAAGCAATCATGCTGTAATTAGCACAGCAATTAACACCTCCCTTTTCGATAGCACATGCATCCTAGGAAGGGCAGGGCTGCAAGTGTTTATGCTGCTGACAGGCTCAGTTCCTATAGAGAGGGAAATATTGCTTAAATAGAATTTTTTGGTTTCTGGCATTTGGGCTGTTATGTGTCCAGGAAGCCTCAGAACTAGCTGCCATTTTGGTTTTGTGCAAAAGTTGTTCTGCTGAGCAGTGTAACTAACCAACTTCCTTATGTTATGTGGTCTCGGTAACTTCTTTCTCACATCACCTCCTTTTGCTTATTATTAAAACGTAAATAAATCAGTACTGAGATCAAATGTGTCATGCGCATGAATACAATTCACATGCTAAATCATGCTCCTAGCCCCCTTTCCAAATAATTGTCTTCTTTAGTCCTTTATCAAAAACAGACCAAAAAAAAAAAAAAAGAAAGAAAGTTAAATGCCAGGATAAATGACTTTTGGAAAAATTTCCCCACAGGTATTCATTCTATTACTTCAGAAAACTTGGGTCTCTTTTCTACCGCCAAGTCTGAATGATTACACATCAGTTCTTAAAGGAAGGAGATGTGGAAGGAAAGTAGACAATCGAGACTTCTTGCCACCCCACACCAAGGCCAAGTCACTAGGGGCAGGTGGAACACCTGCACCAGCTCTCTGGTATTGCTGGGAAGTTCCTCTTCCAGCACATGAGGTCTGGTACCCTGACTGGCAGGGACCCGGGAGGTCATCTCGATACATAAAGATTTGTAGGTAAAATTACTGAGAAGATGGAGCAAGTAGCTTTCAATCTCCCATTGGAGAAAGTTAAAATATCTTTTGGGCTAGTGGTGTAGCTCATGGGTAGAAGGTGTACTTAGTATGCTTGGAGTCCTGAGTTCAATGAGCGGTACATACATACACACACACACACACAAACACACACACACATGCTATATCTCACCTTTGCAGTCTCATGTCTCCATGAGATGAGGGCACATCATTCTGCAGACTGCGATGCCATTTATTGTGAGTTCATCAAAGGCCTCGAAGTCCTTGGCATGTTTTAGAGAGATGGGGGGGTGCTGGGGATCGAACTTAGGGCCTTGCGCTTGCTAGGCAAGCACTCTAGCCCCTGAGCTAAATCCCCAACCCCCTTGGCATGTTTTAGAAATGAGTCACTATGAGAACAAAAACTAACTAGTCACTCGAAACTTTCAGTGAGTTTGAAAGAAACTATACATACTCACAAAAAAAATTTTTAATATTTTTAACAAAATATCCAGAGACTTAAAACTTTAAAAAACAGGATGAAAGAAAAGCAAACTCAGTCTCTAGGATGACTTCGTTTTATTCTGGCTGACCACTGACAATGGAAGGAATCTGACAGTGTGTTCTAAGCAGCAGAGGAAGCATTTGGAGTGTGAGGTTGCTTGATTCTTACATTGCTAGAGTTAACTCTGACAACATCGCTAAGACACAAGGAGTGAAGAGCCAGCATTCTGCAGACAGTATAGAAAGGGCCACCACTCATAGATGTTATTCATTTTCCCAGTTCGCTAGTTCCTTTTTCCAGCAATTCTTTTGTTCAAACTCAGAAGCCCATCCCAGACAGTGGAGGAAAGAAATGTCAGCCAGTAGAAGACACTCTTTATAAATGGGATGACTATAAAAAAAAAAGACAGATATTTTATTATGCTAAAAAGCCTCAAATTAAGTGCATAGAGCTAGTTGGAATAGACAGTTCCCATAGCTATAATTTTATTCATTCTTACCAAAAAAGCTATCTTTCAAGACCAAAGCTCTTTACATAATGCTATCATTTGCAAGACTGGTTAAAAATGCCTGCTATGTTGTAGCCCTAATCCAAAGACCCAGATGATACATTCCTGCATTTGCATTTATTTCTAATAAATATTTTGCCTCTGCTCCTTGAGTCTTATTTTTTCTTTTATCAAAAAGTCTTAAACACCAGAAACTTGCAAAGCAAATCATTGTGCAACTTCAGTAATCTTCATCATTTTACACACTTGCTAGTTCATTTATTCACATAACAAAAAGTCTTTACTGTGTATCTGGCCTTGATTTGGGACTGGGCGCTATATACAGCATAAAAACAGGCCAACAGTAACAAAGAATGAGGACCCCAGGGCTCTAAGCCCCATAAGAAGTTTTGTTTTGTTTGTTTTTAACTAACATATTCCCATTGCCTCACATAGAGCCTAGACTGCCTTAGAAATCTGTTAAATGAATGAATGAATGAATCAATCAATGATCAATCAATTCCAGCCTAAATTGGCAGTCTAGAAGAAAATCAGTATATACGTACATCTAATAAAACTTCTAGTTTGCTAAGAACCCTAAGAAGGAGGCACATTAAGTGATAGAAAGATAGAAAAGTACACACTTCTGCTTTAAGTCCTGGGAGAAGAAGAGAAATAGAGTTAGCATGGCAGAAACAGTAAGTATTCCTGTTTTCACTGGAGCATAACGTCCCTCAGTAGAAATAATGTTGGACTATTGCTGGAAAGGTATGTAGAGGTGGATCACAGAAGGCTTAAGTGCCTACCCAAGAGAGTTAGTTCAGAAAGAGAAGCCAGCAAAAGGAGATTACCCTGGTCACAACACGTAAAGCTGATTAGGCTAGAAACAGATCAGCAGCAAGGAGATACACTGGGGAACTACTGGATGGTCCAGACAAAAGCTGAAGTTTACCTGAGCTGGGAAAGGTAGTGGGGATGAGAAGAGAGTAAAAGCAAGAAATTGTTGAATTTCAGGAGGAGCTGACAAATGAGAGGTGGGCCACCGCAAACAACAGCTCAGAGACCAGAGCTTGGTGGCTGGTTCCCCTTGCAGAAATTGGGAAGGCAGAAAGGAACACTTTGCACTCAGGGAGTCTGAGGCATGAGGATCACAAGTTCCAGTCCAGCCTGGGCAGCATAACAACTTAGTGAGACCGTGCCTCAAAATAAAAAACAAAAAGGCTCAGAATGTAGCCTAGTGCAAAGACCCTGGATTTGAACCCCAATACCTGGGTGGGGAAAAGGAAAAATATGTCAGAGAAGATTTGGGTTTCACATGTATTACTTCCAGAGGGGTAGCTGGACATTTGGCAGCAAATAAAAGGCATTCGTAAATGTCAAACCAAAGCCCAAGAAATGAGTCAGAACTGGAAGTTACAAAAAAATTAGATCCTTTATACACAGATTTGGAACCAACCTCATAGCCGAGGCTATGGAGTTGAAGGAGACGGAAGAGAAAAGTGAGGATAGAACCTTGAAGACCAGCCAACTGTGGGAAGAAGAAAGGTAGCAGGGAAGGAAGACGATAATCCTGAGCCCTGAAATCCAAGACGAGAATTTCCAGAAGGTTGTGGTGCCAAACGCTGCCAAGAGATGAAAGTCGATGCAAACTGAGAAAGGGCCACTGGATTTGACAACCAAGAAGTGACTGATGACCTTTGAGAATGCAATTTCAATAGACTGGTGGAGTCAGTAAACTGACTGCAAGAGATCAGGGTGGAGAGGATGGAAGGGGAAAATACAGACAGTGCTTTCAAGAAGACTAGCAGTCAGAGGAAGCAAAAGAATGAGAGACTCTCTTAGGAAAGCTCGGGTCAAAGGGCAGCTGCTTTTAGACAAGTGGGCCGGCCCAGACTGAAGGACAGCATTGACCCAGATCAAAGCTGCACGGCAGCAAAAGGCATCATTGCTGGAGGGACTTGTCAGAGCAAACAGGAGGCAATGTGCCCACTTGGGTGCCAGGAAGGAAGGCTGTAAATCCCCAGAGAACCGCAGTAGAGTTTCTTCCATGGAGGCCACTGGAAATGAGGAAAATTTTGTAAGCAATATGGCAGTGAAAGAAAATGAGAAACTCTCTTAAGTGAAATAAATCAGACACGCGTGAGTACGTATCAAATTGTTTCTCTGAGAAACCGTAAGTATAAATAAGGACAAAAGGGTGTGATAGAGATTATGGAAAAGAAAGACAATATTCAAATGGGAATATAACTAGAGAGGGAAGAGAGGGAAAGGAAGGAAGGGAAAGAGAAAAGAAAAAGGGAAAAAATGGAAAAATGAAAATACAGCCATTGTAAATAAGGAGGAATGGGGAAGTGGAAGGGAGGCAGAGGGGGGAACCAAGATATATCACAGTGCAGGTACAAATTAACTATGATGAATATGATCATTATGTTTATCTACAATGTACCAATACATGATCAAAAAAAAAATGAGAAAATTTGAAGAATTGACATTCTTATTAAAATAGGAAAAGTCAGTCAGGATTGCCACTTCTGGGAAGAAGAAGGGTACATACTTTCTCCTAGTCCTCCTGCTAAGTACAGCTAAAGATCCCGGGCATTGTACAAAACAAACAAGACTCAAAAGTGGAGAGAGAAAAGCAAACCATCCAGGGCCTCAGGCCCCGCAGAGTGATATAGTGATGGGCTCTATGAGTCTCCTTTTTGCCTTATAGATCTCATTTTTAGTGTTAAGTAGTGCTCTTTGAATGAAGTCTGCCTTATTGTTCTTTAACAAATGTGAAGAATAATTTTTAAAAATTTGTTATTTGTACAAGTGAGCAGTATATAATGTTTACACTTATTTTAGGGAGTAGGTGCATGTACTTAACGTATCTTAATTCTTTTTATTCCCCTTCCCTTCCTCTCCCACCTCCCACCCTCCATCTCTAGATCCCCTTCTTACATTTTCATTTCATTTTTTTTTTTTTTAGTTCATGTTTTTGACACATAATGATCACACTCACTGTGGGTATTTGGTACACGTGCACGACACATCTCAAATCTTTCTATCACGGCCCACCTCACTCCATCTCTTAGTCCCCTTACCATTTGCAAATCTATCTTCAGGTATAAATAAAGAGCAAAATAAGAATAATTTTTCTGTAACAAAATCCAATAGATTTCAACAGTGTAAGATAGAAATGCTGGCAATAGCTTCACACACATAAATTTGACAACGTAGATGAAATGGGCCAAAATTTTAAAAGGATAAACTACCACAACTCACTCAATATGTAACATAATTTGTATAGCCTGATAACTGTTATGGAAATTGAATCTGTGGTTTAAATGCTCTCAAAAAAGAAATGTCTAGGACCAAATTATTTTACTGATGAATTCTATCAGACGTTTGAGAAAGAATTAGCTCTAATTCTACAAATCACTTCTAAAAAGTGGGAAAGAAGCAAACTCCTTACAGCTCAGTTTGTGGAACTGGTATTACCCTGATAACAAAACCAAACATAGATTATTTAAAAAACAAAACAAAACTACAGACCAGTAGCTGTCATTACGATGTACACAACAATTCTTAACAAAATGTTAGCAAGTAGAATTTAGCAACGTAAAAAATACTTTATATATCATGACCAACTGCGGTTCATTCCAGAGATACAAGACTGGATTAATTCTTGAAAATCAATCAATGAAACCCACCGTATTACCAGACTAAAGAAGAAAAATCACATTATCATTGATTGACACAGAAAAAGCTGACAAGATCAAACACATATTAATACAAAAATTCACAAAAATACAAATAGATTAGAACATTCTCAAATTGATAAGGAGCATGTATTTTTTTAAACCTACAGTAAAAAGACAATGCTTTCCTCCTAAAAGCCAGAACCAAGCAAGGATATCACTCTCATTTGACATGGTGTTAGAACATCAGGCCAGCGCAACACAGCAAGAAGAGAAAAAAAGGGCTACGCTTACCAAGGGAGAAATATAGCTCTAGAATGAAATTTGCAGAAGACATTGCTCATGCTGTGTAGAACTGCAGGAGGGATAGACCTGTGAATCAACGGGAGAGAACAGAAAATCAAGAACTTGGCCCATACAAATACACCCTAGAGATCGTTGACAAGGGCAAAAAGGCAACTCTGTAGAGGAAAAAGAGCTTTTCCCAAAGGAGATGCAGAAGGAAATAGATATTCAAAGAGGAAATACCAAACCCCAACATAAGCCTCACACCTTACGATGGACCATAGATTTACATATAAAATGTCAAAATATAAACCTTTTAGAAAAAAAAAAAATAAGGGATAATTTTCAAGAACCAGGATTCAGCCAAGATTTCTTAGGCTTACTCCAAAAGCACAGTCCTTATAAGGGGAAAAATAATATGCATTGGTGCCTCAATTTATGAACACTTTTTGTTGACCAATAATTGGTTCACAAACAGAAGCATTTGGCAAAATTTTGTTTTTGTTTGAGAACTCTGCCTGTAGTGGTGAACACGACTGCAGCCATCTTTTCCAGAATCATAGAATGTGTTTGTTCATGAACCGAGGTATGGCCATGTTGGATTTTATCAAAATTAAAACTGCTCCTCTGTGAAAAACATTGTTGAGATGATGTAAAGTCAAGCTACAAATAGGGAGAAAATCTTTGCAAACTACTATCTGACATAAAGCTGGTATCCAGAATTATAAGGAACTCTCAAAACTCAGTATTAAAAGAAAGAAAGCCTAACGATCCAATCAGAAAGTGAACAATAGACATGCAGAGACATTTCACATAAAAGGATATGCAAATGGCAAAGAAGTACATGAAAAGATGTCCATCATCATTAGCAGTTAAGGGAATGAAATTTAAAACCCCAAGGAGACATCTGTACACACCTATTAAAATGACTAAGATAAAAAAAATAGTGACAACATCAAGTTCTGGTGAAGATTCAGAGAAACGGGACCACTCAAGCATTGCTGATGAAAACGTAAGACAATACAGCCACTCTGGAAAGCAGTTTCGCAGTTCCTCTAAACAAGCAAATACCACATAATTGAACTCTTTATGCATTTATCCTAGAGAGATGATATACAAATGTTTATAGTAGCTTTATTCACAATGGCCCCAAACTGGAGACAACCCAGATGCCCTTCAACAGATGAATCAAACAAACTGTAAACCCACAACCTGAGATACTGCTTATGTTCACATGTGTAAATGTAAGTGTGTGCACACATTGACCTCCAATGGTTGTGCTGAATGGCACAAGAACAGTGCCAACAGTCTACAGACTACATGATCTGATTTATTACAATTATAAAAATTAAATGAAAACAGTTTAGTGATCACCAAGGGTTGGAATAAAGAAGGATGGCAGGGAACTGGGGTGACTATGCAGGGGTGGAATGCTGGGGTGTGGCTCAGTGGGAGAGCTCAGGGGGCTTAGCAAGCACAAGGCTTTAGTTCAATGACAGTATCCAAAAAAAAAGTCATTCTGATAGATATTTTTGGTGATAAAACGTTCTGTATCTGTCTCTACCAATGTCAATATTCTGGTGTGATGCTGTACAGTAGTTTTACAAGATGTCATGATAGGTGTTGGGGGTACTAAATAAAGGCTGTATGCGTTCCCTGCATTCCTTCTTACAATTGTATGTGGGGCCAGGTATAATGGTGCACATCTGTAATCCCACCTGCTTCGAAGCCTGATGCAGGAGGATTGCAAGTTTGAGACCAGCCTGGGAAACTTAGCAACTTAGTGAGACAGTCAAGGTAAAAAACAGGGCTGTGGAAGAAGTTCACTGGTAGAGTGCCGTTGTATTCAATTTCCAGTTTAAAAACAAAACAAAGACCCCTACACATGAAGCTATAATTGCCTTAAATTAAAAGTTTAATTTTAAAATACCAGGACCGTGGCTGATATGTAATAAGAGGTGTACTTACATGAGCGTTTGGTAAATAAAACTGTTAAGCTAAAAAAAATAGGAGAAAATACTGGCAAGAAGTTGGAGTGGAAAGGCTTTGAATAAATGCTTTACTTCTACTTAATAGGAAGCTAGAGATTAATTACAATTGATTTATTTAGGCATCAGTCATAGTACTACACCACAATATCAACAGATATGTGTATATATATATAGATATATGTGTATATCTATATATATACACAATCACACAAATATCCCTGTCTCCCATGAGCAAAGTAGTGTGTAAAAAAATCTTTTAAGAATAAAAATGTGGCAGGGAAAAGACAAAAATGTGTACTTCAGGGAACTAATAGTAACAATAATGATAATAGCATTAACCATTTACTGAACACTTAATATAGCCAGCTGTTCTCAAAATAAATTTTTATTTTTTTTGGTGCTGAGGATCGAATTCAGGGTCTTGGGCTTGTAAGGCAAGCACTTTAACCGCTGAGCTAAATCCTCAGCCCTCAAAAAAAAAATTTTAAAGGGGGAGGTGCCCTGTGGTGGCTCACACCTGTAATCCCAGCATTTAGGAGGCTGAGTTAGGAGGATTGCTGTGAGTTCGAGGCCACCCTGGGCCACACAGTGAGTTCAAGTCCAGCCTGAACTACATAGTGAGACCTTGTCTCAAAAACTTTAGAAAAGAATGAAATAAACCAGACACATAAGGTTAAATACCATGTGATAATTCTCATTTGAGTGAGGCAACGTACAAAGAAAATGATAAAAGATGGGTAGAAAGGGATGAGGGGACAGACCTCTTGCAATAGGGAAGTGGTCTAAGGGAACAAGGGTGAGGGATGAGGAGCAGAGGAAGGGGAAATGAGAGGAATAAAGATGTGCCATGTATAGGAACCCAATAACTCCAATTAATGTAAAAACTATATGCCAAAACATGAGCTAAGGCAAACAATATCAACAAGTATGAAAAGGGGGATGGGAACCAGAGGAGGAGGCAGGAGGGAAAGGAAGGGGAATGGGGTTAAAAAAAAAAGAAAGAAACAAGCTGTAATATATACATATAACCACTCCCCAAGATGACTGTAAATTGCATGAATTGCAAATGTGTACTAATAAAATAAAAAATTATAAAATATTTGTTTAAAATTTTTAAGTAGCTGTGAAGAGCTTTACATGCACTGTCTCATTGGGATGTTTTAGGCAAATTTCATCAATATACCAATTTTACAGAAGAAGAACTTGAGGCCTGCAGAAATTAAAGTTGTCCAGTTGGGAAATAGCCAAGCAAGAGGACAAACACTGATTCAGGAGCTGGTGGCCTCCACACGCACTGTCTGACCACTCCCCAAGCGCAGAACATGACCTTTTCAAAGCTGCATTGGCCTCGAGATGCCCCGTCTCTAGAGAAGAGAGAGTAACCCAGGGAAGCCAGGCCCAGAGCCAAAGAGACCTCCCTCCCTCTAAGGGTGGTCCAAATTTAAACATCCACAGCAGGGTGAGAAAATGCCAGTCCAGATCATACAACCTTGGTTTCTGTTGTTTTCCTCCGATGGGTTCCAAAATCCATTTGCAGTCTGCTGCTATTTGTGTAAGAACAGGATTAAAGGGAGAACAATACTGGGGATTTAGCTCAGTGGTTAGAGTGCTTGCCTAGCAAGCACAGGCCCTGAGTTCGATCCCCAGCACCAAAAACAAAACAAAAGTTATCACTTTATATAAAAAAAGGATAAACTAGAGTCATTTGTAGGTAAATGGATGCACCTTGAGAACATACTCTTAAGTGACATAAATCAGTCACTCATGAGTACACATCAAATTGTTTCTCTGATATGAGAAACCATAAGTATGCATAAAGACAAAGAAGTATAATAGATATTAGGTAAAAGAAAGATAATATTCAAAAAGAGGAGAACTAGAAATGGAAAAGAGGGAAAAGAAGGAAGGGAAAAGGGAAAGAAAGGGAAAGGGAAAAAATGGAAAAATGTAAATAAACCTGCTGTAAATAAGGAAAGGGGGAAATGGAAGGGAGGGGTGGGGAAGGGGGGAACCAAGATACATCATGTACAGGTACAAAATAACCATGATAAATGTGATCATTATGTATACAATGTACCAACACATGTTCTTGGTAAAAAATAAAAATAAATAAATAAAGTGAGAACATCCTCAAAGTGTTAATTTGTTATGCTTTGTTGTGACTGTTAGCATTGGTAATTACTTAAATGATACTGGTTAATTTGTTTTATTGTTTCACATAGTTTGATTTATTTGCTATTTATTGATTTCCTTATATAATGAGTGGGGTTAGAGTAATAGATTTTCAAATGTAAATTTATTTCTGCTAATGTTGATGAGCTACATTTGTAGATATGGTTTAAATAAATACACAAGTAGGTATCAAGATTACAGTATGTTTTCAGGGTAATAAAGTAAGGATTCAAATATGTTCCAGAAATAAATAAGATATGCAGATTCACGAACTGACTGCTAGAGGTGGAAAGCGTAGCCAAATATGGTAAATATGCAGTATTTCATTTTCTCCCTGACCTACCCCAAATGAAAACTGTAAGATCATAATTCAGAGGCCACAAATAATCATGTAAGATGTCTTGGAGAGAGAGGATCCTCTCTCCTTCTCAGAGTTACTGTTTGAGGTATCCTGGCAGACAGAGGTCATCGGAGAAGAGCACTTTGGAGAACTTTCTCTGTCACCTCTGCCATCTCCTGCCCCTCTGGAATTAGCTGCCGGTCCTGCTGAATACTATGCACCAGGGCAAGTGGAGGTAACAAAAATATGTGGAAGTTTCCTTGCAATAGCCTTCTCAAGCTCAGCACTGTGCAAGCTAGTCCAGCTAACCTTGTATAAGAAGATGTGCAGAAGTAAGTTGCTGCCAGACTTGGAATAGATGAAGTCTTTCAAAGCACCAGGGTACTGCTGAGTACACAGAAGAATCCATCCACGAAGTGGGGCTGGGTGCCCAAGAAGAGCTGATTAACTGATCATATGGAGAAGCCCCGGAACTCTCTCTTTGCCAACTAGAGATGCACCGTCTCCCTTTCTCCCAAAAAGCAAACAGAGGTGGGGTAGATGCAACAGCCAGATAGCCAGCCAGTTCCTAAAAAGTCTAGATGCACAAACCAGTGAGTTAGCTGTGTATCAGGGAATCATGTTGGTTACTGCAGCAAGCTGGAGAACAGAATGACCAAGCACCTGCCTAGATTTTCCAGGTATCACTGGCTTTTATGGGCTCAACTTTGGCACACACATTCCTCATGAAAATTCATATACTATAATGAAGTCCTGCTGCGAAGAGTTCAGAATATGACTCACTTAGATTCCTCAGAGAGATGAGTAAGCTATCATGAGATCATTGGGTAGGTCTGATCCAATAGAACCGGTGTCCTTAGAAGAGACGAAACAGGACACAGACACACACAGAGGGCAGACACAGAGAGAAGATGGCCCTCTGCAAACCAAGGAGATGGGCCTCAGGAGAAATCAACCCTGCTGGCACCTTGATTGTGGATTTTCGGCCTCTAGAGCTACAAGAAAATACGTTTCTGTGATTTCAACCACCCACTCTGTGGCACGGGGTCACGGCAGCCCTACAAAATTAATCCAGCGACTAAGCTGAGGTCACAGCTCAATCCCACCATGAAAGTGGGAGCCTGCAGCTCCCTGGTCACACAGCATGCCTATGGTGTGTGGTCATGAGTTAAGTAGCAGATTGATTTTCTTAAATTTCTAAAGTAGAGAACTGTGATTACTCCTGCTTCAGTGTCAGAAGGAAGAGAGAGGAGTCACTGCCGAGAAGCAAACTGCACAATGCTGTATATCCTTTATATCTCAGCTGTCCCCCGTGTGCCATCAATAGCTCTAATAAACCAAAATGACTAGTGTGCTTATGATCTGTAATTTTAGACCTCATTCTGTTTTCCTTTTTGGGGGTGTTTTTTGTTGTTGTTGTTTTTGGTGCTGGGAATCAAACTCAGGGCCTTGCGCTTGGAAGGCAAGCACTCTAATCACTGAGCTAAATCCCCATCCCTCTGTTTTCTTTTAAATGTCTTTTATAAGTAAATATTTAATAGGAAAATGGCAAGGAGAAATAAAGAAACTCCCCCATATGTGAACAATGAAGATGAGGGGTCAACAAAATCTGGGTTTACCTTCAGGGATCTAACCGGGTACTATTCGCTTATAAAAATGATGTGTGGATGATAGGGTGTCACAGTAGGCTAGTCATGGACTCTGTGTGAGCCACTCTCTCTTATCAAGTCTATTTATTTATCACAGAAAGGAAAATAAAATAATAGAACACACTCCCTCCTCTTTGAACCGGCCCCCGTTCCTAACATCACGTTTAGCTTTAGCTCTCCCATGATTCGATCACCTTTCAAAAACCCTGCCTATGAGTACCTGAGTCTTTGGGGGGGACATCTAGATATAAGCCATGTCACTATGTGATGTTCCAATATGTGCGTACATTCTGTAATGTTCAAGTTGGGAAAAACATACCTCTCTTCACACATTTATCATTTTTTTACAGTAGAAATATTCAAAATTCTTTCGTGTAGCTTTTTGGGATATACAGTACATTCCTTCATTTCATTTTGATAATCACCAATATTACAATAGTTACTACTGATGTGGTTGATTATGTCTTAAATTCACTTAGGCAAAATCATTTTTTTGAATTTTCTTAATATTTTATTGATAATTCCTTCTCTCTTAGCATTTAAAGATGCATTAAAAGCATACACACACAGATTTTAAAAAACAGGAGAAAAATGTTTTGATTAGTAGAATGTGGTACTTGAGGTGGACTCACAGGATAATTCTAACAAACATAAGTGCAGAAAAACTCAGCCCCTAAGCAAGAAAATACTGTTTAAATAAAGCAGATCAAGCAGTGTAGACATTCATAGCAATGGCTCTACTAATGAAAAGGCTGCTTTCCCAAGAAACACTTATCCTTCACGAGCCATTCAGCCAAGAACAGAGGTAACTTAGGCAGCAGAAGGGCATATGTTAGCATGTCAGGGACATAAATACATCATTACATCGAGCTGATGTTAGCTGTGACAGGACCCTGGACTAGAATCTGGGAACTTAGGGTATAGGAAAAGATTTGGGACAGGTAAGTGAAAAAGGAGAACCAGGGAGAGGGCTGAGCTGGAAGCTTTGGAAGATGCGACAGCCCAGCAGATCAGCGCTACTGCTACCGAACAAGACATTCTGACACGGCCCTGTTAACCCACCCATTCTATGTGGGGAGACTGTGACATGAATAAATACCCCACCATAAAACCCTTAACTCTTTTAATGTTTCAAATAATATACATTCTTCCCCGTGTCCAATTCTTTCTCATTCTGTTCCTCGACTTCTTCCTGTCTTCACCCACATCAAAATGCCCTTCTTGGGAGAGAATAAAATCCAGTCATAAGACAAACGCGACGCCCCATCAGTGCCCAGCTTGCTGTCTCCATTGCCTTCTCCCTGCCACCCCAGTCAACTCCAGTGAACACCAGGCCATCATCCTGATTTTCTATCACACTCTTCTTTTTTCTGTCCATCCCAACATGTCAGTAATTTAAAACTCACACTAACCCTACCTTTTCATCCTTCTGGAATACTCAAAGTATAATGTGATTTTAAATACTATATCCTACATCTTTTTTCCTCCAAGTGTGTTCCATAGACCAGAAGCAGTGGCATTAGCTTGCAGCTTGGAAAGAAGGCAGAATTTCAGGCTCCTCCTAGACCTATTGAATCAAAATCTACAATTTAACAAGATGTTCAGAGGATGTGTGAAGATCTTTAACTCTAAACCTTAAAGTTTAATAAAGTATTATGTGGGTGCAGCGGTACATGCCTGTAATCCCAGCTACTAGTGAGGCTGAAACCGGGTAACTCAGCGAGACCCTGTATCCAAATAAAACAACAAAAAGATTCAGGGCTGTAGCTCATTGGTAGAGTACTCTCAGGTTTGATCCCCAGAACCAACCCCCCAAAAGAAAATCTAACAAGTATTGTATTACCATCATCTCCTAAAACCTCTTTTGGCCTATTACCAATAAAACCTTCCATCTGCAATTTTTAAAAGTTGTCTGATGGACAAATTATATCCCTTGCCCAAAATTCATATGTTGAAGTCCTAAACCCCCATGTGGCTGTATTCGGAGACAGAGTTTTTAAGGAGGTAATGATGGTTAAGAGAGGTCATAAAAGAGGTCACTGGTGGTCTTATAAGAAGAAAAAGAGCCTTTTGTGGTTTCGCTTTTGCTCTCCATCTCTCTTTCTGTCTCCCCCATGAAAATATGCACAGAAGAAAGGTCACATGGAATACAGCAAGAAGCCAGGAAGAGAGCAAGGAGAGAGGCCCTCAGGAGAAACCAACATGGCTGTGCCTTGATCCTGGGCTTGTGGCCTCCAAAACTGCCAGGAACATATCTCTCTCTTGTCCAAGCCACCGCTAGATAGTATTTTGTTACAGCAGCCGGAGCTAAGTCGGTATAGTGTCAGAAGCCCAAATGGAGCAGCATGTAGAGCTAAAATGTGTGTGTAATAAAGGCTCACCAGTCAATCAACCAAGGTCAGATGGCTAATATTTAATATTTCCTAGTTTTCCAGTGAGAGGAGAAAGCAAGAGGGCACTGAGTGTTCAAAGGAGTTGGGGGAATGAGCAGAGATGGACACCAGATAAAAAACAGATGAGAACTTTTGCTACCGACAGTATTGAAATGGCTCTTTTGTGTTCCAGTCTGTTGCATACCAGCCTGCTTAGTCCTCTACATGGCCCTTGAAAGAGGGGCTATTAATTTTGTTTTAAAGAAGAGGAAACTGAGGAAGAGAAAGCTGAAGCGCCTTGCCAGGCAGTGACGGGCGGCACCACCAGCTCCCCCCAGAGCCCTGACTCTCCACCACAACACCGCGCTGCCTCACCAAGCTGGAGGCCACGAATCTTCCTTTCTTTCTTCTTTTGTTTCTGTACCTCATGCAGGTGACTTCTTCATGGAGCAATTCCATCCCAAAGGATGTATTCATCAAGGAAAATGCCAAATAGCAAAGGTGCCGTCTGGGAAAACCATCCTTATTTAGAAAGAAAACAAACATTGGCATAAAGTAAAATGAACAGAATAATCACTGGGTCATTTCCGGATGTGTGTAAACTGGAGAATAAATGTACTCACTGTAATACTGTCCTCAGAGTCCATGCTGCCCTATTGTGTGGTAAAGTGGCATTACGACGAGAACAAAGATACTTCTGGATGTGGCATCCCAACAGGAAAACGCCCAAGAGAGACCCACCTTATGTGAAACTCCTTACAACAGCAAGGAACACAATGTCCTTGTGAAGAGATCCTGGAGTTGGGGATACTGAGAGCATGATTGTGTTTATTTACCTAGAGGTGGTAGAAATGGAGAAGGACCTGAAAAAGGACAAAAGGTAGATGAGAGGTTGTTCACACCCCAAATGTTAATAACTTCTTCCAAAGACTGAATCCGCTCTAGATACTCCCAGAAAATTTAAGTCCAACCTCATAAATCACCCCGAGCATTTGATGAGTTAAAATCTAACTCTGTGTTATGCTAATACAACTACGGACTCCTTGGCCTGTGGTTGTGTAGACAGCCATGAGAATAACTGGCTGGTTTGGTGGAACCAAGATCACAGGAGCCATGGGGAAGGTCCTTCTTCAAGGCTAGGTTTATAATCAAGTACTGAAAGTGCCAGGAACAAATCTTCCAGCATGTCACAGACGTCCTCCAAGGAAATCGTATGTGTATGATAATTGCTTAAGATAGTCACCTGATGGAGCATCAAATAGGAAGAAACAATTCAATGAGTTTACACCGTAGTTAGAAACAGAAGTGAGCCATGTGACACGTTTAGAGTCTTGCTGTGGCCTATGTATCAGAGATGTTCAAGAGACCATTCCTGCACAGGACATTTACATTCCTTAGGGAATGTTGCATACAGAAATGAGTGTCTTAGACAATTCTACCTCTATGGTAATATTAACAACTAACACATGGATAGCATTTCTATTCTGCATGTTTATTATAGGCCACCTCCAATTCAATCCTTGCATCAAATAAGGTCATTAGCATTATCATCATCCCTTTCCATGTTAATCCGTGGGCAACTGAGACATGGAAAGATTAATTAATTAGCACAAGTGTGTATAACTAATGGGTGTGGACCTGAGATTTGAACTCCTACCTCCTGCCAACTGTGGACTGAGCCACAATCCTGTTCTGCCTCCTCAATCCTCAAGGTCCAGCGAGCCCAGGTGCTCATAGACCAGCTTCATAGTGGCAAGAAAAACCAGACCTGTGAGAAAACCAAATTATGAATAACTTAAAGAGCAAAATAAAAGAAAGGTGAGAGGAGGCAGACAAGGAGATAGATCTTGTGGAGGTGGGAAAGAGATCTGGAAATGGAGGGAGACAGAATGGGAAAGAAGGAGGAAGGGGAAGTAAAAAGGATCAAGAAGGGGTGTGTATCTGTACCAAAACCCCACAATGAATATATCCATCATGGATTGCAAAAATATACTAATAAGACATTTTTAAAAAGAACCATCAACCATCTGGTGTCTTCGTTCTGAAACCCAGACAAATGAATGTATCAACCTTGTCTTGCTTTTTCTGTAGAAGGCCGATTCTCAAGTCACAGTTCTGCAACTGAGTGGCTGTCCAAAGGCAGGTCACTGGATCTCTGTGCCCTCCGTTCCTCGATTCATAAAGATAGTAAAGATGTACCTATATCATGAGTGTATTTTAAAGATCCTGTGAGCTAATACCTTTATAGCCATTTGAACTACACTGGAAGCCACGCGGGAAATGCTGTAAAGCGGCTGTTGTTGGGGTGAAGTACCGCGCTGATTCCTCTTTGCGTCCCCCAAGAGCCAAGCACATAATGGAGGTTAGTAAATATTGGTGGGATGAATTAGTGAGCAAAGATTTCTGAAGGAGGAGACCCTTAAGCTAAGCCTGCCATGGGGAGTGAGATTTGGAAAAGCAGAATGAAGGGCTTGTACCTGGAGGACTGGATGTAAAGTTTGGAGCAGGAAGACTCACGGAAGCCAGTGAGACTGTCAGGAAAGGAAGCTGGCTAGAGTCGTGAGTTCCAGCCGGAAGTTAATGGGAAATAACAAGGAAAGGGAAGGTGGGGTCAAAAGACGGAAACTCAGAATGACCAAGGTATCCCAGGTCTGTGCATCTCTCGGTCTACACTCTTTTACTGCTTCTATGTGGTTAAGAGTCTTTATAAAGGTACAGTGGCTATATCCCAGCACTCCAGAGGCTGAGGCAGGAGGATCACAAGGCCAACCTGGAATAGATACTCTGTCCTTAAAAAAAAGGAATTTTTAATTTACTGTCTACACCTTTATATTGTAAAGTAATACTCTTTAACAATAAATATATAGGAACAATATTTTACTCTCATACAATGCTTTAAACTTTCTGTGGCATTTATATATTTATTGTTTCAAGTATATTTATTGTTTCTATTTTGTAAGATACATAATATATTTTACATATTATATAGTATATGGGATTTAGCTCAGTAGTAGAATGCTTGCCTAGCAAGCACAAGGCCCTGAGTTCAATCCCAACACCCCCCCAAAAAATGCTTAATTATAATATATGTAATGTTTTATTATTTCCTGAGCGGTCTTTCCAACCTAAACCCACAGTAAAACCTGAGCAGCTCATAAGTCAGGCTCATATATTACAGTGAGGAAAACCAATTAGGAAGGGTTAAGAGGATGGCTTATTCACAAGGTCTCTTTATTTTCAATCCATTTCCTGTCATTTGAAACATGGAATTTGGTCCTAGACTGAATGACTGCATCTGGGTATTTCTGTTAAGTATTTGCTGTGTGGCAATATTCCAGGTTAGGGATATGGCAGCAAAGGGCTTTCCATGAATCACATGCCACAAACTCACCAAAGGCTCTTTTAGGGAACACAAATGGAAACTGAGGCTCTAACTCTGCAGAACACACACACTCACACACACACACTCTCACACATACACACCTACCCACATACGCCAAGTGTCTAGCAGGATATTGACATGCTTCCTTACCTGACCATAGCAGGGACAGAAGAATTCTGTCACTCCAGGTGCTAATCACATGCATCTTGAAAGATAAATGCAGGTGATCTCTGAGTTGGATGTGGGTAGCACAAGTGTGTTCCTTTTTTTTTTTTAATTGAGCGTCAGTGACATTTATTTGTATCTCTTTAAATTAACTTTTGGCGACTCTGAATGATACTATCTCAGGACCTACCACAAGGAGGTCCACATGTAACATGTGGAAGGTCAGTATAGCAGGACCAAGTGTGCACCACCAGGTCTCTGAACTGTCACCTCGGCGGGGACATTCACATCGCCATACACACATCATCGTGTTTGCTTTCCATTCTGCCATGCCCCACGCACGGAGTAGAGAACCCACTTCCAGTAGGGCACAGTGGTTCGTGTCTGTAATCCCAGCACTCTGAGGCAAAAGGATTTCAAGTTCAAGCCCAGCCTCAGCAATTTAGTAATTTAGTGAGGCCCTGTCTCAAATTTTAAAATTTTAGAAAGGGCTGAGGATGTAGTTCAATATGAAGGCCCTGGGATCGATTCCCAGTACTGGTGGGTGGGGGCATTTCTGAGCAATTCTTTATTGCGTATTTTTGTTGAAAAGCGGCTGGCTGATGCCATACTGCAAATTGGTAACCCTTTATAAGAACAGACATCCTGCCATGTTACTGATTGCCACTTTATTGATTTAGGGTTGCTATTTACTAGTGCTCTTCTTCAAGATCCTGCAAACTGGGCACTGTTTCCTTCTATTGTGGTCTTATTAGGACTGGTCATTTCCAGCCATCATTTTCCCTGTCAACTTGGCATTAGAAACAAAAGCAAAGCAGAACGAGGTACTGTTGGTTATTTTGTTTTTATTGTCTTCGGCCTAAACAGAAGGGTCCCCGGTGTCCCTTTCCATAGCTAAGTTCAACGTTTTGGGCACTGAACTCAAATTTAGTAACATGCAGTTATGGAATAAACAAGGAAACAAATCACAATAGCTTGGATGAAGACAAAGCCAAGTCACCCACAGCATGCTCACATTTACAGGCATCGTAGATGTTGCTGCTGATTTTATTTAAAGCTGGGGAATGCTGGACTGAGGTTGCAACAGAGAAAGGGAATTTAAAGTCAAATGTATGTTTTCTAATTTAAATGGCACTGACTGTGAGCCTGGAGTAGGAGATACTTGTGCAACAGTGTGTACGTTCCAACCAGCTACTTGCTTCTTAACCAGACGGGGGCCACCAGCCACGGACACTTGGAAGGAATTTGTGCCAGCGCCAGTTTATCAGCATTGCAGCAGACCTTGGAGACACCATAGTGCAGAGCCGAGCTGATGAAGAGAAAGAAGAGCATTGCGAGGAATTGTTTCCTCCCCTTCCTAATTATGTTTGATGCTGCTCTGTATTTCGGAGACACACAGACGCTTCTGCCTTATTTTTTATTCCCAGGATATTACATGCTTCCTTTCCTGACCGATGAAATGCCCCAGAGAACCAAGCACTCTACACTGTCACAATATGGCATCTGCCATAGGAAAGCACCACTTCATCACTGGCCCTCGCCCGTTCCGTCATTTCATTGGCAGAAGTGTCATTAACTTTTGCAGTGACAATTATTCCAGGACCAAGTAAACTGTGAAAATTTGTAAACTCTTGCCCGGCTAAATTAAATGCTACTTTAACTAACAGTTAATAGTGTTTACTGCTGTGTAATAGTAATTTTCATTTTTTACTGTATCTAATGACATTCTGATGACTGGAATTCTCTGTAGGGATACCAAATCATTACATTAAGGATGAGCGATTTTACTATGCAATGACTGATCAGCACAATAATATGTAGACGAATGCTTAAGCTAGTAAATTAAATCATTTGCACCACAGTGTTTGTCAACTAGAATAGGGATTCCATTATGCCATTAAATTATAATGTAGAGCCTGCTTAAAGTAAAATAACAAATGGGCATCTTAAAGTGGTGACACACTGGCAGAAGATTTCCTTAAGAGGTGTGGAAAAGACAGAAACAGTCCTAAAATTCGGTCCAAACAGCTCATAGTCTCCTGCAGTAGGTGGTCACTGAGATAAGTTACAGAAGAAATCTTGTAGACACCTTAGAGTGTTGGTATATGAGCGATTTGCCCACTGGAGGGACAGAGCGAGGTAGGACTTCAAGGAAGATTTGTATAATCGACCTCATGATAAGCTAGTTTTTTCTAGCCGATGAGACCTAATGAAAACATACGCCTGACAGGGGAGAGAAACAACTCCTCCTTCCTCACATGGTGATTGTCCATTCCTGAATCAGAGCACCACAGACTGTAAGCAGGGACTCTCCTGACTGGCCTGAAAGCCACTGAATCTTCCCCAATTCACGAACTGGGCTGCACTTCACAAACATGAGTTGGTCAGCCTCTTCAAAAAGCCAAAGCACGTTCCATGTCTGAGAGACGAAATCAAACAGATTCAGAGACTGACTGCGACAGTCTAAACATAAGTCGCCCATGTGTCTAGATTTTTTTGGATCCCAGCAGTTCTCAGTCATCAGATCACATTGTGGAATCAACATAAAGGACAGCTTTGAAGAACAAAAATGGTAGAGCAAAATATAGGACAGAGGAAAGAAAGAATATTGTCCTCCTTTCCCAAAATACAGAGTGTGGGGTGGGGTGAGAAGGAGGAGAAACTTTACTCCAAAAAAGCTTGACATCTCATGTAGAAGAACTTGGAAGAACAAGGTCTACTCCGTTCAGTTCAGTTGGAAATTATCGAACTCAGTGCACTCCTTGGATCAGCCACTAGGAGTCGGGTGGGACGATAGTGCCTGGGCAGAGAGAGTTGAGGTTTCAGAGTGGCTGTCCTCAAGAAGCCCACAGCAGGATAGACGAGGCGACGTGGGAACCAAGAATCCCGGCAGGGCTCGCTGTTGTCATCGCAGGACCTTTAGAGCACCCGAACGTGGGGCCCTAACTCTGCCGATGAGGTGAATATTCACCCTTCATGTCAGTAGGATCTGGCCAGAGGAAGAAGAGGAGGAAGGACTTTCTTCAAGTACAAAGGCTCAAATGTCAAGAAGGAACAACACCTTGGAGAGCTTGCTGCACGATACCAGCCAGAGTCATGTCCTCAAGGGTCAGACTTGCTTTCTGAAAATATTGATCTGATGACCGTGTGGAGACAGCTTAAAGAGAGAGGAAGGAGAAACTGAGGTACCAGTAACAACGCTGTGATACTAACTGTAACAACAGATGACAAGCGCATAGAGAGACGGACACATACACGTCTAGAAAGTAAGATGATGAGACCATTGCCTGGATTGTGGGATTAACAAGGAAGAAATGACTAAGTAAACCAGGACTGGGCATGACACAAGGAAGCCATTCACTTTGCATTTAATCATTTAAGTCACCTCATCTGATAAAACAAAAATGCTATTTTAGTTTCTTTCCCAGAGTGTCAAAGAAAACTCTAACGTAAAACTATTGTGTATTTCCCTATAAATCAAGTCACTCTGCCCAGGATATAACTCAGAACGAAACAGTGCCACTGAAGTCTCTGTTGCTTGTGATGGTGTTCAGCGGGTGTGTTCTTACTGGGTTTGCGGCCTTCACGCCCCCGACAGGGCCGATCGGCTCAGGACCAGCTTCCTGACTCACAGGGCTCCCAAGCAGCCCTGGCACGCCATCTCTCCCAACAGGTCACCGGCCAAACCCGGCAAATTCTCTTTCAGGGAGTCTGAATTAAAGACACCAAGCGAGAATTACCAAGTCCATGGTGACAGGAGAAGAAAAAAAGCTGAGGGAGAGAAAGTAGCTGAGTCACCAAAGTACAAAATCACCCAAGCAAAGAGAAACATGTACCTTCTGCCAAAAGGGAAACAAACTGCCCAGTTTTGTTAGGCCTGTGTCCCATCTTAGAAGACGGGATGTATGGGTTGGGCACTGCACGAGAATTTCTAGCTAAAGGGACACGCAGTAACAAAAACACGGCTTGCCCTCTACTTACGAAGCCAAGTGTGCTGGCTCAAGGCAGTGACAAGCTGGAAGAGGGTTGCCTTTTCTAAATGGCACAGTGGCTCCCTTGGGCCTAACAGTGGCCTATACAAGACAGCCCAGCTCTCTGTTAGCCTGGCTGTGCAGAGCTGACACTGGTCACGTCATGTCCTGCTTCCAACTCCTTTCAACAGATACTGCTGTTAAAGAGATGCCACGAACCGAGCGCAGTGGTGCACACCTGTAATCTCAGCACTTGTGAGGCCAAGGCAGGACCCTAGCTCAGAAAAAGTGGGAAGGGCTAGGCCATAGCTCAGTGGTAGAATGCCCCTGGCTTCCATCCCCAGGACAAGAGAAAAAAAAAAAAAAAGAAAGAAAGAAAGCTTTCACAAGCAGATAGCCTGAGCCTTTCAGGTCACAGACATGCCTTGGTTTCATGGTTTAACGTCCAGTGTGCAGGCTGTAGGTAGAGTGTGCGCACTCTCCGGCATCTCCCCACCTGGTCCACTCCTGTACTGCACCTCTTTGGCTGCAGGCCCTTGAGTTTCCAGCCCCCAACTCCGGATAAGCAGTGTGACTCTCTTCTTTGTCACCTAGAAGACCCTGCGGAGCACAAGGAAGAAAAGGTGAGTAAGAGAGGAAACTTAGATGAAAAAAGGCAAAACTATAGCAATGCATGGGCTGCCCCAAACGACAGCACTGAATAAATTAGCACAGTTCACTGCGAGTATACACATTCTCCATCCGGAAAGGGCGTCTACCAGGCTCAGAGATCACAGCAGCAAACAGCCATAACCACCTTCTAGACCCAGCACTGGAGCTCAGGGGACCTCATGGTCTGGCTTCATTGTCTCTTTGAATCCGCATCCTCTTGCTCTCCTCCTGGCTCACCCGACTCCAGGTGGGCTACCGGGTCAGGACACAGGACTGACAGAGACTGAGCAACTGAGCCGTTTCTGTTCCCCAAACACCCAGCATTAGCACCTGCCACCCCTGCCTGGAATGATCTTTCCCCAGATACCATGCAATTAAGCCCCTCACCTCTGTCACACCTCGGCCTAAACATCACCTCCTCTCCAGGACCTTCTACCTCCGTCCTATTTAAAAATTACAGCTTGCATTGCTGCACGCTGACCTTTTCCCTCCCCCTCCCCCTGCTCCATGTTTTCCCCCTCCACACATGTGCGCTAGCACATCTCGTATTGCTTTCACTGTAGGCGACCAACGTCCCCCGCTGGTGGTTCGGCTCCACAGGGGCAGGAAACCTTTATCTCTCTCACTCACAGATAGGCCCCAGGTGCCCCCGAACAGTGCCTGACACCCAGGAGACCTTTAATAAAACACTTGTTGGACAAATGAGTGGTGGGCTCACTCTGGCAGCGAGCTGAAATCTGAGCCTGTTTACAGTTCTGCATCTGCTAACAGATTTACTGCTGTTAGCTGCCCACTGATACAGAAGCCATTCCCATCTACGTCCATTTTGCAGAGAGAAGAACTGAGAGTCAGAGAAATTTGGAGCAACCTTGTCTGCACAGTGGATAAATGGTGGCACAAACTCAGATGCTCTTTTCTCCGGACCTTATATCAGAGTGATGAGAAGTCTGGGCCTCGGCAATTTTAGAGTTGGATGGAGGCAAAATCAATATGTGCATTTTTTTCAGACACTGGTTTATTTGAAACACCCCGACCAACAGCTTTCCTATATAGTAGCATCTCAATCAAAGACAGAGCAGCAGAAGGAGGGAAAGATAAGAATAGGCTGTTAAATGCCTCAGGGGAAAAGACAAATATGCTGGGACACAGTTTACCCTCCAAAAAAAATGTCCATGGAAAAAAATAATTTGGGTGCATGTTAAGTATCTTAAAAGTAAGTACATGCTATTTTTAACCCACATTTTAAATATGCAACAGGTAAATAATAGGAAGACTTCTTTCAGTTTTTAACTTTTATTAGTACATGTTTGCAGTACATGATGATTGCATTCCTTATGTGGAGTTGGTACATGTACATAACACATCTCAATTCCTTTTTCATCCCGTTTCCCTCTCCACCCTACCCACCTCCATCTCTTGGTCCTCTTCCCATCTGAAAAGTGTCTATCTCTCTACTTCTTATTACTTATCTTCTATTTTGCTCTTTATTTATAATGTGGATTTCTCATAGATGAGAAACCATATAATGCTTAAACTTGTGTGTCTGATCTACTTCACTTAACACTATGGTCTCAAGGTACAACCATTTGCCTGCAAATGACTCCAATCTCTACCTCTTTATGGCAGAGTAGTACTCCACTTTATGTAAATATCATGTTCTTAAAATCCGTTCATATGCTGATGGACATATAGCCCACTTCCAAGATGTAGCTATTATAAATTGTGCTGCTCTTCAAGATGGTGTAGGCAAGGGCTTGCTGAACAGGACTCCAATGGCATGAGAAATGGGACTTTTTTTGTTTCTTTGACTCTAACTTTCTTAGGAACATTAGTTCATGGAAGCAATGGCTCCAAATGCTTGCACACTTGTTCCTCTAAGCGGTCCTCCTCTGCTCTGCTGCACGAAAGAGAACAATACTGAAAACTGTAGCACAAAACAGAAAAAAAGACTATGAAGTTGCTGTGGCCCCACATTATAAAAACCTATTTACACACGTGTGGCTAGCTTTACCCACTAATTTCCCATGTCGCATGTATGTGACTGCAATCAATATACATTGGATTGAATAGTAAGTGATATCCTTTGTAATACCACCCAGTAAAAAAAATAAATGAAAAAAGTAAGGTTCTTTTATATTTCATGCACTTAATCTTCCCACGTATCAAGAAAAGACAACTCTTCTCTAAAAAAATTTAGCTAGTTTTTACCAAGAAGAATATCATTCATTAAAAAAATCTCTTAAATAAATGCAAATTTGCCAAATATAGAGTGTTTTCTTGACACATTTACATTTAGTTATATGTTATAATAATTTAGACTCAGTTTCAATTAGCATTGTAAATTCCAAAATATAAACCGAGGTTTCTCAACTCTGATTTAAAACCTTCCCTTTCCATCTTCTGAACCTACTGGTTTGATCTTATGAGCAGCCTAAGTTTTGTTTTGTTCCTTATAACTAACTGCATTTTCTCAGCTATGAACTATTTCCTACAAATGACATTGCAGTGCTTGTATTTTCCCTTCTAACTTTGACAAGCGATTGAGTCCTTGACTAGATGGCCTTAAGTAAATTCATGTGGGTAGAGAGATTATCTAGCCTTATATTTTATTGTAGTCCTTAATACGCGGACCCAGTGCTTTAAAAGGATCGATAATGTTGCCGTTTACCTGGAATGAAAGCCCTTTGCCGTGTGACACCCTTGCGTAATGCAACGCCCGACCCTCGTGTGCAGCACCCTTGCGTAACACAGCAACCACGTGTGGGTGTGATCAGATTGGCTTTGCATAGGAACTTATGTAACATCATGGGGAAAGAATTTTTTAAAACTTGAACTAAGATATTTTAAAAATCGAAGTTATTTTCTAGGATATCTGATGGTCTGAAACAGGTTATTTAAGTATGCAATTTTTTAAACTGAGATTACTCAGGTTATAGGGAACCGGGAATCACACATCTGATATAGAAACTGTCTCGGGGCTCAGCATACCGAAAGCGGGTGAGAAAAGGAGAGTACGTTCTTGGCTCGCTAATTTCACTAATTTGTGTTATTGGGTGATCAGATATCCCTACTTAAGGGATTAGCCACTCTGGTACCGTTTTATTCCAGTGTTCCAAGGATTCCTTTGGAGATTAAAAACAAATCCTTGGAATAAGGATCCAGTTTTTTTAGTCCAAAAATTACTTCTTGGGACACCGGTGCAAAACATCAGAAATGAGCTAATCCCTTAAGAAAGGGATATTTGATAACTCAATAGCACAAATTAATTGTAAGAATGCTCAGGGAATCCTGAGCATTATAATTAATTTAATTCTTAAGAAATACATTGAATAATGTAGTTAATCCCCATAAATGTAACCTAGTGGAGGGAGGGTGGGAGTTGGCGCTTTTGCCCTTCTTTGATTTCATAAGCCAACAATCGGGAGCCTATTTGGTGAACACATTTAAGGCTGAATGTGTGTATTGTCTTTCATGGACTTAATGACTCATTTTATTTTTCCCCCAAGAGGTCCAGAGTTACAAAAGCATTATATTTTAAGTTATGAATTCCTCATTACAGAAATGTTTTATGTACTACTGCATTCAGATTAAGCTTCTCTGCCTAAATTAGTTATCATGTCTCTATTTTATGGCCTACTTGGCATGTTTCAGTGAGAGACATTTAGCACATAAGATTGGTAGGTTGTCAATTATCTTGCACAACTATCTTAGCTACTTAAGCCACACAGCTTCTGCCAATGTTCTCTAGCCCTTTTTATTAAAACTATTGGCATCCAAAGGGACTGGAGGGGAGGTGCTGCTACTCTACAAAATTAGATATAGATAATCAAAACCGAACAACCACACATTCATCTATCTGGTCAACAGCTCACTATTCCGGGTAAGCAGCTGCAGAGGACGTGACCGATTCTTACAGATCTTCCGTCCGATACCCTCACAGGACATGGACTGTCATCCCATGCTGGCCTAGGTTCGCACCAGTCCTGATTTGCTTTCTTCTGGGACAGCAATACCGGGATGGTAGCTGGAAAGAGCAAAGCCCTTCTTTCCTGTCTCACTCCCACCTCTGCCCATGTGAGCCATGTGCTTCGATGAGGGTCATTGTCCCCCCAATTTGTCCTCCAGTGAACAGCTCTTGCTCATTCCACACAAATGTCCTGACTGCCCACCTCATGCTGAGCTACACAAATGAGTAAGTTGCAGTGTCCAGTTCCAAAGGAAGTGACCATCAAGTTGGGGGAGCCACAGTGAATCACCAGGTTTAAAAAACAACACAGATTGAAAACAAACACAAAAGGCAACTGGAAATGACAACCACAAGCAGGCAGATGACTAAGGGACAGATAAGTGGGTCAGACAAGAAGCTTTCACGGAGGAAATGACTTGGAAGTGGGCAGGATTGCACCAGACTGGGAGGAGAAAGGACTATTATTACACTTTCTTATTTGGGTGCCCACATACCACTCATGTGCAGAAAGAAGGCACAGTGTTGAGCATTATTACTGCTGTCTGTATCTGTTGTAATTGTTTCCTCTTCTGTTTTCCCAAAAGGAAGGGAGAAGATAAAGATAGTGTGGTCAGAGGCTGGAACAGAAAGAGGACCAAAGGTCTAGCCCAGGGCACCATTGCCTGTAAGACAAGAGTCAAGCCTGAGGTCATTTCTTCCCATCAGCACCATAGCATCCAGGGACAGAGGAAGGAAGGTGCAGAGAGCACCATTCCCTACTTGGGGGGCAGCAGACCAGCAGACTGGGCCCCACACCACGCAAGAGGAGGGCAGACAGGACTGGCTGCCAGGAAGAGCCCTCAGAGCACCAGGACACTCTGTGCACTCCTTGCCTCTGCTACGTCTTCTAGGCCAACCCATTACTTCCCCTTCAACAAACAGGAGGTGAGCTGTGGGCTAGGCCCACCAGCTCTTTTGTTGTTCCTTTGCACTAATGAAGGAGACTATGGCTCAGAGTAGAACAAGCATTAAGGCACCTGACTGGATGCAACATCTGCGGACATGAAAGAAAGGTCCTGGAGTGCCTCCCTTTGTCTCTTTTTAGTTGTCAGTTAATTTTGTTGACCAAATAGGGAATGCCTTTCGTGCTTTGTGATCTCTCTGAGATGTTTTGAAGACTAGTTGATTCCAAAAGGTCTTGGAGTTCCTGAGAGCTCAGAGTGTGACCCTCCTGCTGGTAGCATCGCATGCACCTACGTCCTCAGTCCATCTTTCCTTCCACAGGAAACAGTCAACCTCAGTCAGCCCTCTGTATCCATCACCCTGCGCACAGGGATTCAACAAACAGAGGTCAAAAATACTCCAAAAAAATTGCATCCGTGCTGGACAAGTGCAGACTTTTTCTGCTTGTCATTAGTCCCTAAATAATGCAGTATAGCAACTATTTACATGGCATTTATGTGGTATTAGTTATTCTAAACAATCTAGAGATGATTTAATACATATGGAAAGATGTGTTAAATTATATAAATACTATACCATTTAACACGAGGCATCTATCCACAGATTTCAGTGTCCCCCTTCACTTCTAAAACATCTGATCTCAGAAAGCACGTACTATAACCTACAGGGGACTCAGAGTATGCAACAGAGCCCAGCAGATGCCAATTTTCGCAAAAGAACACACATAAGCTAAGTGCACCATTTCTGTGATTTTTTGAAGCTCCTGAAGACACAGAAATCACTAATATTCCTTCCCACTGTGACCCAGGCTTTTGGCAGGAGAAAAAAAAAACTTTCCAAAGATCATTCTTTAATCCTTTCCAAACAGTTCAAACACAAAAAAATAATATGTACAGGGGAGGAGATATTTACACCTGGGAGTTCAAGTATTCTGTGTTTTCTTAGTAAAAGAACCAATGGGTGAGGAACCAAACACAGAACCTTAAAAAAGGAAGGGGATTCTGGCACAAGCTGAATCATGGGTAACCATGCCTACATTATGCTAAGTGAAACCAGCTAGGCATGAAAGAAGGAATAGCATATGATCCCATTCGTGTGCACTCGCTTATGATTCTGGTAGTCATCATCATGGATGCTAAGGACAGTGCTGGTTGCCAGGAACTAGAGGAAAGGGAGAAAGGAAAGTTATCGGCTGATGGTACAGAGTTCCAGTTCTGCGGGATGAAAGAGTCCTATGGGTAGACAATGATTACAGCACAACAATGGGAATGTACTAAATGCCACTGAACAGTAAACTTAAAAAGGTTAAAATAGGGGCTGGGGATTTAGCTCAGTGATTATAGTGCTTGCCTTGCAAGCACAAGGCCCTGAGTTCGATCCCCGGCACCACCAAAAAAAAAAAAAAAAAAAAGGTTAAAATGGAGGCTGGAAGTGCAGCTCAAAGGTCGACTGTATATTGTAGCACGTACAAGGCCCTGGGTTCCATCACAGCACCGAAACACTGAAAAACAAAACAATTAAAATGACAGACTTAAATAATATATACATTCCATCACAATTTTTGAAAACAGAATGTGAGAAAAATGTAAACAGTGAAATGAGGCAATGGCTAAGATTTGCCTGAAAAATAACAGGGAGAGGGAAAGTAAGTCAGGGATAGTGTAAAGATGGCTATGAGTTGCTAATTTTAAAGCTGAGTGGTGACCCAAAGGGGCTAATTATTTATTATTTGTCTTACATTGTATTTGAAATATCCCATTTAAAAAAAAAAAAGGTAAAACAAAACTCAGAATATAGAGCAAGATCACGATTTTCTCTTTCCGAAAGATTATCTGCATATATTTGCCTAGAATAGTACTGTGTACACACGTATTGCTTTTGAAATAAAAATGGGATTGGAGGTGAGAGTGCAGCTCAGTGGCAGGGCACAGGCTTAGCATGTGTAAGATTCTGGGCTCCATCCCCAGCACCATAAAGAAGGAAGGAAAGAAGGAAAGAAGGAAAGAAGGAAAGAAGGAAAGAAAGAAAGAAAGAAAGAAAGAAAGAAAGAAAGAAAGAAAGAAAGAAAGAAAGAAAGAAAGAAAGAAAGAAAGAAAAGAAAAGAAAAGAAAGAAAGAAAGAAAAGAAAGAAAGGGCGGGGAGGGGCAGAGAAAAAGAAAAAAGGGAGAGGGATGGAGGGAAGAAAGAAAGAAACAGAGAGAGAGAAAGAAGAAAGTTAAAATTTAAAAGAAAAAGAGTAACAGAAGTAAACAAATAAGAAGTGATTGTACAATGGTACAATGCACCGTGTGCTTCAGAAGAGGCAACGTGAGCCCGGAGTTGTAGCGCTTGCAGGAGGATCGCAGTAAGTTTGCGGTCAGCCTGAACTGCATAGCAAGACCCTGTTTCAAGATAGATGATAGATAGATAGTAGGAGCAACATGGGCTGGGTCTCTGGTCCTGAATCCAAGCGTAGAAACAGAGCTCAGGGGTCTGGGAGCTGTGGCAGAGACATGAGACTCCTGCCCCTAAAACTCATCTAGCCACCGGTCTTGCTGAGCAGATACATACACGCACACACACCCTCTTCTGTTAGGTCCCTTCCCCGGTGGGCTCCCGATGAAACTCTGGGCCAACCTGACAGCAAGGCCAGGCGAGCCATCAGCCAGCTCTACCCCAGGCCATCTTTCAGCAGTGAGCCCAGAAGCTGGGGCTGGAATAGACTGTCCACTCAGTCTCTAGGACCCTGAAAAGCAAGAAAACAGGCTCACTGTGGTTCTTTGCATGACAATCAGCCCAGGGCAAAGAGCATGAAAAGGTCTTGATGTGCAAGTTTTGTGCTTTACAATCAATATCATACACTAACATTTTATATGTATCTACACGCTTTATTTTTATTTATTTGTTGGTGCTGCTAGGGATCAAACCCAGGGCCTTCGCACTGAGCTACAGCCCAACGCTTTTTGCTTGTATGAATGTGTATATGTATGTGTGTATGTGTGTATTCATTTTTGTTGTTGTTGTTGTTTTGTTTTTGAGACAGGATCTCACTATGTAACCCAGACTGGCCTCGAACTCACCCTCCTACCTCTGCTTCCCGAGTGCTGTGATTACAGCTGGGAGCCACCATATCCAGCTTCTTTTATACTGAGACAGGGTCTCTCTAAGTCAGTCACTAAGTACATACTCAGGCTAGGCTCAAAATTTGATCCCCCTGCCTTAGCCTCCTAAAGTGCTGGGATTACAGGCATGCTATACACAAATTATTCTAGGTCTTCGGTCCTAGTATTTATATACTTCGCGGTCTCCCACGAAATAACAATATGTGGCCACTTAGCCATCTTAAAAAAGTCTACTTTTTTATAAGGTTGTACATCTGCCACACTATTTCTCTTGATATTTATGCGTGGTTAAATATAACTAGTAGAGTGAACGTCATTACAACATTATTCAATGAAAAGGAGCAAAATTCCATTTTATTTCCTCTGACATCAGAAAAATAGGACTATTCAATAAAGGTTTTTGGAAGTCCTGTGTAGGATTACCACAAAAACAACCCGAACTGGAAGTTGACCAGGACCCCCGGGCCTGAAAAACATCCAGAGTGATCTCAGGATCCTCGGTGGTTAAAAGCTTTGTTTCCACACTCAACCAGGTCACCCAGCTTAGACAGGGACAAAAAGAGAAAAGAGTGACTATGTGAGTATTACCCCCAAATACCAACAGGCGGTGCGTCCATGTCTTTGGTCTTACATGGATTCACTTTTCTGGAAGGAGGGCATGATGTTTGTCCCTGAGGAGCTGCTCTGGGACATGTACTGATCCTGGATGACGCTCCTTTGGACCTGGAGTGGCTTCTCCATCTGTCGTCCCTTGGCAGCCAAGAATGTTGGGTTGGTGAGGTGAGTAGGTGATTTCCAAGAGGCACTGGAGAAAAGAGAGCTTGGGAGCCAATTCTGATGTCCCTGAATCTGGTTTAAGGTCAAAATTTTAGGTGAAAAAAAAATCTTACATGATCCTAAAATCCTAGGAAAGCTTTCCAAAGGAAAAAAGAAACTCTGCAAATATCTATTACAGATTTCACCTCCCTTGTGCTCTGGCCGTATCTCAACAGTTTCATGGGACTATTTAACCTGTCTTAAAAATCCCCAGGACAGAAACAGTTGGGAGTTGATGCCAGATCCTTTAGGTACAAGGCTGACAGTTCTCAATCACTGACTACATTTCTATGATTCTGAGCTAAGTCCCAGTGGACACCGCCCCCTGAGATAGGGAGAAGCCGGCTTGGGGCTCACAGTCCCTCAAATAACTGCAGACGCAGAGAGGTGGAATTGGCACATCCCTGGGGCCTCCTTTCAGGGATGAAACTGTCCTAGCTGCAGAAGGAAGGGCTTGATCATTTTCAAAGTCCTTTCCAACTCCAACACGATGCCATAAATAAAAATGAAATGACAATTTGGAGTTGTTTTAAAAGGGAAATTAGAGCCAATGATTAAGCCTACAGAGACAGTGACCAAACCAGCTAGTGAGCCCTCCAGATGAGAAATATGCAGAACCACAAGGGAAGACAGAACAAAAGCCCTTGACAGCAGGAAGCTAAATTGAGCCTCTCCTCCACCTTCCTTTCCTAGGCACTTCCTCCGGCTCCCTATGACACCCCTTCAGCCGCTGCTGGCTGCTGTCGAGTGCAATCTCCAAACACCCAGAAAGGAAACGTATCATTCATGGGTCTCCACACGGTGTGTCATTTTGCCGGAGTTTCATTCTTTAATAAGCTCTCTTATCATTAGACCGCTCTCATTTTAACTTCCCTGGATCCTTCCAACAACTGTGTAATGAGGACACAGTAAAACCGAAGCACATCATAAGACCAAATGACTCCTTTTAAAAAGCTGACCTGAAGTTCTAGTTTACTAACCAAAATGACTACAGTTGGGCATATTAGTCCTTTAACCTTTTGATTGCATATATCCATGAAAACAATTAAAGCTGGGATTCTTTTCCCCAGTGATTATCATTCTCTCCTCCCCCTGGCCTTTTCCATTCCAGTTCAGAAAACATATAAAACATCAACTACATAGGCTCCATATTCCCTTCCTCCCCTCCTTCCCGCTTAGCTGTCACCTTGTAAGGTTAGCCAACCAGCGGCCGTCACCGCACACCAGCAGCGCGCGCAAGGCTGGTCCAGCAACAGCAAACAAGAAGAAAAAAGGGACAGAAAAGAAAGGAAAAAAGTGTGTGGGGGGGTATTTAAAGCGCTCATAAAATTAAGTCTTAGATTTAAATTCTCCCTCATATTTTATTGTCTTTTCTTTTCTTTTTCCTGTGGTAAATGGTAATTAGAGTCAATAATCTTTTGCTGAGAGAGCACCTTGTCTTCACAGTGTTTATATCATCATCATCAAAGATCTGCCTTAAGGCCCTGGCGTGTTAATAATTTAAGGTGTGCACAGCCTAGTTATAGCAGGAAGCCTAGTTATTGAGTTTGTAAACCAGCCGATGATTTATGGGAACACCTTGCATGAGTCGTGCTCATTAAATAAAATGCTTCGGTTTAATAAGGAACACGGGGTAAACAGTCCTTCCCGTTACAGGGTGACTGTGCAAGTGGAGACTGTTGAGTTTTGTCACCAGGCTCCCCAGCGCTATTTTGTCTTAATTGTATTGGCAGTGAGAGAGAGAGGGAAGGGGGAAGGGAGGGCCAGTGTCCGCACAGGGGGGACCAGGCTGGAGCTTTCTGTTGCTAGAGACCCCTTATCATAGAAGTCAAATCCTCTGATAGAGAGAATGCTAAATCTCCCTCTACTAAAAGGCTACTAATTAAGAAACCAGAAATGTTCATGGAAATAAAATTACAAGAAAAAATCAATATACGGTTGTTAAATGTAGCCCGCATTTAAGACCCATAACCATATTTTACTGTTAAACACTATAGTTTACTCATTAGGAATTCCTAAGCAGACTGAGACAGCAAAAGCCAAAGAGCATGCTGGTCTGTTTAAAAGAAAATTCGTACACAGGCTACATTTTTTTAATTTAGTGTCCCATAGCTGGGACTTTGAAAAAAGATACAGATTTCACCATTTTGTTGGATGTTGGAGTGGCATATCATCCTCTGAAAAACACAATCTGGAGGCCACTTGCTCTTCTTTTACTCTGAATTAATTGATAGGAGCATAAAATTGGCACTGGAAAAGATGAGCAAGTAAGTTTGTTTCACAGACTTCTATGTAACCTTTGATATTTATCTGGCGTGATTGCCGCATCACTTTTGGGTACTTTAGAAAAACTTTCCAAAAAAGGGGGAAGGGGGCAAATGGAACTTCTAATGGTTTCTCATACTTGAAAAATTCCTCCACTTTCCTATCCAGTCCGTGGGTCTTTGGGACATTTCTAGGCCGTACCCAAAACGTTTCATGAGCAGCATCACAAAAGGGGAAATCAGTAGCATACATTGAACACGCCACATAGAGTTGGTGGTTTTTATCGGCTTTCTTTGGAAAATAAACACACCCTGAAAGGAAGCTGCCCCTGCTGATGACTGAGTAGGTGTACTTTGTGGTCTCTGTTTTACCGCAAAGAAAATGGTTAATCTGAGTTTCAAATTACAGCGCTTTCCTCCCGGGACTCCTACCTGGTTTCCCAGTGAGGCTCGGTTTGCTCACGACGTGGCATTCACAGGCAGAAACACTCCATGCTACGTCCTACTCCTCAAGCACAGAGAACGTCTCATAGCCTATCCTGGCTTTAAATAAAGTTTTACACTTTGCTTTATGGTCCACAAGGCTACCTTCCCTTTATAACGAAGAAGGAATTTTGAAATAATGTAAAAAAATCACACTCAAAGGACTCTTTCATGCAGGACTTTCTATACAATAACCTCAATCCCCAAGAAGAATGTTGATGGATTCATAGTTACACTGCGTATCATGAAGGATCCGGTTTCCCAAATACAGTCAACTTTACCCAGTCACAAAATATCAAAAAGTACTTCCTAAAAACATTTTTTAAATAAAAAGTACTTCCTTACTCATTTCTCTTCCAAGATCTGTTTTATACCTTTCTGTGTACAGAAATCTTACATAGATTAAGTAATTTCAAGTCAAAGCACTTGATTTAAAAAGTTTTAAATTCTAAGGGGTCTCATGAATATGTTAATAAATAATAGTTACAAGACAAATCAGACTATAGATATTTGTATTATTTTCTATATTATATCATTGCGCAGTGTTGTACAACTAAGATTTTATTTTTTTATTTTATTTTAATGGTACCTTTTAGATACACATAGTGATAACATTAAGTAAGTTTTTATTAAGCAATGATTGTATTAGCAAGACCCAGGCTGTCCTCTCACGTCTCTTAGGTTTCACAAAGTTCTTTTCCTGCAATGGCACACGGGATTACACAAGATTTTCACAAATTCGACTTTAATTTCAGAAATACATCGGTGAATAAATCAAATAGCTGTGAGTCCATTTAAAAAAAAAATCTTCATAGCCAGGAGCAGTAACACATACTTATAATCCCAGCATCCCAGGAGGCTGAGGAAGATTGTAAATTTGATCCCAGTCTGGGGAAGGAGGCAAGACCTGTCTCAAAATTTAAATAAAAATAAAATAATAAATATCTTTGTGTAGGGAGTATGTGCTCGAATAAACTCAGTTTAAAATAAAGTAGTAGGACCATTGAGAGGTTAATATGTCCAGAGTCATATAATTGTTAGTTATCTTGGTTCCTCTAAGAGTGAAAGGCAGCTATTGCTCTTTAGATTCCCATATTGTTTTTCCTCCTTTTAGGGCCTTCTCACCTGCCTGTCTGCCTTCACCCTCAGTGGAGAGCTGATCCCCCAAAAGCGTTAGCCAGGATGCCTGTCACACCCCACAAAGCCTGCAGTCCTCAAGCCCCACTCCAAGCAGGGCCCCAGAAACAAAGGCAGACCTCAGGCTACCAGGGGAATCCAAGCCCTGCCTCTGTTGTCCTCCATTCCATGTTTCACTTCCTGGAAATGATTCCTAATTTTCTGTTCTTGCAGTTCGGTGTCCCAAAATAAGAGCAAGCACAAGAATTTTGGGAAACGTTTGTTTCCCGACTTGCCAGCTGCCTTTTCCAAAGCATTTGACGTGCAGCCTACTGCTTCTGACGTCAATGGGAGTTGGCTTTCTTGAAGACAGTGGCAAAGATAATATTTGCAAAGTCAGCTTTGCAAAACTCAACCTTTCTCTGCTTTGCCACAGATAGAATGATAAGCCTGGAACCAGCAGCTCTTAGGTTTCCACAGGGAATTCTCTGGCTGGGTTCTCCTGCCAAATCCAAGGAACTCAGTCTCTAAGAGACCCAGGGAACAGCTCAGAGTGGCCAGGCCACCGCACCTGTCCGATAGCATCTCAGCTCCTCCCTCCAAAGACAATAATAAGGTAGTTATTTTTTTTTTAATGCCTCTGCCCCATCTTACTCACAGTGCCAAAATGTAAGCACATTGGAAAGATTGTTTATCCATACCCAAAGATAAATATTTACAGTACTCACTAGCAAATGCAAAACTTGCCACTACAGTGACTGGTCTCAAGTAATCTTCCAGGAGACGGACCTGTTTTATTAAGGGTGTGTCTTCAATGCTTTCTGACCTCAGCTACTTCGCAAGGGGACACCTGGGGACACTATTGTCAAAAAGAATCCATCTTTTTCCCTGTTTCCTGTGTTAAATAGCAGCAATTGCCAGGCCAGGAAACTTTTCCGCCAGCCCTGAAATTCTTTTCAGAAATAAAAGCACAGATAGGCTAGTGGAAAAGCTGAGGCGGGGAGATAAACATCTTTAAAATCTTGTAGGGGGAGGTCTCCCTCCCTCCCTCACTTTGTGTGAGGACAGTGACCGCTGGGGCGCTCGCTCAGCCACCCTGAATGTATAGCTGCCTTTTGTGCCCCAGGGCCAGAGCAGATTTCTTTACGGGAGATGCAATCAGCTCTAGCCAATCGGTAAGAAGGGTTAATCAGCTGATCGATTGGTCCCCGAGCAGCCCGGGACCTGGCTCCTCTCTGACTGGCTCTAGCTTGGCCTTGGGGCAAGAGGTTGGGAACTTTTAATTATCCACAGCAGCCCCCGCTCTGATTGAATGGTCAATGGGTTTACTACTGAGGTGGCGCTGCTTGAATAATAATAGAAAACAATGTGAACTCTGGCGAGTGCAAACCGAGCCCCAGAAAAGGCACTTGGAGATGTAGAATGTGCGTTTAAGACGACTTAATTGCCTGGCAGAAACCACATTTCAAAGGTCTGGAAGAGATTTTATCCAAGTGGGGTAGGCGCTGGGGGAGAAGGCAGTGAGGTGGCATTTTCTTTCTTTCTCTCTTTCTTCCGTCACGGGGCCTGTGACCATTGCTGACTGTGCATTGTTGCCCCAGGACAAAGGATAACTTGCTTACCCTGGTGGTTAAAAAATGATCACTGGAGGAAATTTATATTTTGACATTTGCAGGCACTGTCAGGGCTTAATTATTTTTCATCCTGAACTTCCTTGAAAAGAAATAATCATCCCCCAGTTCCACGATGTGGGATGTCCTCATCCTGTATTGAGTGGTGGGGGAGGGGGCGGGAGAAGAGAAGCAAGATTAAATCACGCTCCTAAAATGTGACATTCAAACCCGGGGGTTAGTAAAAGCTTGACTCAACTCCATGGTATAGAGACCTTTCCGCCTCACATTCCCCAAACAGAATAAATCGTTAATCCAATAACTCCTTAGAGTATTCTGATCTGTCCTTTCTCGGGTAAGTTAGCTCACTCATGGTGATCGCTTCTTCCCTGGAAGATTAAACCAACAAGTACCTCAGAATAAAAATGCTCTCTGCACCCAAGTCTTCAGAGAGTATCACAGTGAAAGCTGACGCCCCAAAAGGGCAAAATAACCAGCCAGCAACTCTATGGGCTGGCGGGGGGGGGGGGTTAGCAAGTGATTTCATAGAGCTGCTGAAAGAGATTTGGGGTTCCGTTAAAAAAAAAGAAACAGAGAAAAGGTCATTTTGGCCCCGAGACCAGTGTTAAAGTCAGCTACAGCCCTTTGCAAGGTACAACCAGGATCTTGGTCAAGACCCTCAAATTGCCCAAGATTAGAAATCGCCTTATTTCAGCAGATTCCATGTTAAAAATTTGCCTTTCTCCAGTGATCTCATATAAACACGGAGCACTCATCAGACCCCACCAGAGTCATTACTATTTATATTACCCTACCCTGGCTGTGCGCAGTCAATTCATAATTGTCCAGTTTTTCTAATTAATCACAAAAGATTTTTGTTTTGCCTGCAGCTAGTTCTGGGGTGACTCACGATGGCAAGCTGAAGCTCATACATCAAACACAGGCCCTTTCTCACTCCGGCCTTCTGCTAGGGAAAGCAGCTCAGTGCTTCTCCACCACGGAGGTGCTCACTGGGCATGTGCAGCCCCAGGCAGGGGAGAAGCCGGAGATCTGTCCTCTACTGTGTGACTTGTTATTTTTATCTGAGGCGTGCATTCTCAGGCCAAATCAGATCCAGAGAGCGCAGCCAGGTTTCTAAATTCAGAACCCTGCTGCTCTGGCATCTTTTTCTCCCTCTCTTCTATCTTCCTCCTCTACTTTGATCAGATTGTTCGAGACAGCAGCATTTCCAAGAGAAGGATCCGGATACCATCTTTCATATTCTCCAGTCCAATCAATGGTGCCCTTTTGTGGACACAACAACCAAGAATGTCTCCAGGAGAAGGAAAAAATAGTTTCTGTGTGGTGTCCTATAAAATCCACATTATGACGGGCAGTAGGGAGTATGCTCAGGGTACGGCCGATCTTACTGAAAAGTACCCGTGTGCAGTTCAGCAGGTGACCATTGGAAAGGTGTCTGGCACAGGTGACCTCTCTATTGCCAGGAAGGAGGTCAGGCAGAGTCAGGACAACCTCAAACACCTTATGCAAACAATGAGAGAGCTACCTGAAAAGCGGGCAGGCTGCCACTGTCCTTTGTCACCCGCAAGGCATGGGATGAATTTCAAGATGTGTCTATTCCGAAGATCTCTTTTAATCACTTTCCTTCTTTGCGGATCATCACAGGAGAAAGCATATTGCTCAGTAGCTTCATAAAACTTGTAGGACTCAAGTGGGTGCCTTAGAAATGGCAGATGACTTCTAGCTTTATAGAGTTGGGCCTCTGTATCCATGGCTTCCACACTCATGGACTTGACACCTGCAGATCAAAAATATTCAAGGAAAAATGCATCTTTATTGATTATACATAAACTTTCTTTTCTATTTTTATTTCTTCTTTCTGGGGTGTTGCAATTGAACCCAGGGTTTTGTGCAAGTTAGGCAAGTGCTCTGCCACGGAGATATACCCCAATCTCTAAGCTTTGCGTTTCTAAACAATATTGTATAACAACTATTTTCATAGTATTTATATAACGTATTATAAGTCATCTAGAGATGATGTAAAGTACACAGGAGAATGTATGTACAAGCAATACCAGATCATTTTATGGAAGAGACTTGAGAATCCACAATTTTGGTATCTATGCGGGCCCGGCTCCTGGAACCAGTCCCTATGCACACGGAGGGATGACTGTACTTGTTTGGTCTGCGGGGGTGCATGCATTCAATAGTATTTGGGATGGGTCGTTGTAGTAGATACATTCCACATGGCACCAGATACGCACAGTTGTTTATGTGACACACTGTTCACAAGGGCTCAGTGCTCCCGCCCACCTGCCCATCTCTCCAAACACCACTCAAAGCTCCTTTAGTTCTTCCTAGGAGCCGCTTGCTCCAAGAAGTCTTCCCTGACCACTGCCCCACCCTACCCTAAGCGCCTGTCCCCACCAGAGTATCTTTTCTGCACTCCCAGCAAAGCTGATGCTGTCTCTGTCACAGCAAGTGTGGCCTGAGGCTGACACTGCCTGTGTACCTGCCAGGTTCCCGCACAGGGTGGGGAGCTCTGCCTGAGCAGGGAGGAACCCCCATGTTTGCTCTCAGCTTGGCATAACTGTCCAATATGGATCCCGGAGAGAACACCTGAACAGAAAGTTTTATTGTGGGATGGAAGCTTGTACCAAGTATGAAGGATATTGATAAATAAACTCAACTTTCTACCTTTACTTCCCAAGTTATTTACCTTTTCAGGGTTGCCTTAACCTACCCATTCCTCTTGCTGACCTACCCTGTGGACGCCACTGGGAGTTAAGACTCCCAAACTGGCCCTATCAAGATTGAGGTTCGGTTCACTTTGAATCATAATAACAAGAAAAATAAAGAATCCTGTTACAAAGCCCCGAGTTTGATTCCCACTGTTACTTTCTTCTGATTAAGAAAGACCAAACATACCTGGATTTTTACTGGGGCTATTTCCTTTCTGAAGCCTATTTGCATAATAAGGGATGGGGGTGAGGGCTCAGAAGGGGGGCATCAAAGAACAGACAACCGTTTGATTGAATTCATGTATTTTTCATTCTTTACAAAAACACTGGGGAAGGGGAATCCCAGATAGCTCTTGGTCTCTGTAAAGTAAACAGTTTTTAGAAAGAAGGCCTGGATTTTAACACCTTGGCTGCCTAACTGGCAAAGAACCTGAGATCACCAGGCCTTTGAACGTCATATTAATTCACAGATTTCTGTTAAGCACGTGCTCCTGTGGATCACGCAGTTGGAGCCCAACTCCACTCCGTCCGGGGGGATTGAAACCAGAGCCTTCACACTCAGTCTTTTTTTTTTTTTTTTTAAAGTGTTACTGTGAGACAAGGTCTCTTTTGTCTGAATTACTGAATTCCCAGGCTGGGCTCCAATTTAACTTGCAATTCTCCTGCCTCAGCCCACCAAAGAGCCAGGATTACAGGCCTGCAGCACCATGCCTGCTCCCCCTACTCTTATTTATAAGTGAAAAATGCTGAGCTTGCTAGCCTGCTGGGCATCATGGAGCGGTGGGGACAGGCCATCGTGGACACTGGTAGACATGAAGGAATTGATAGGGGCAGGGGCAGGGTGACCTGCGTGCAGGAATTCCTGTAGAGCCCAGTCATGGAGAACATAGCTGTTGTCCTTTATCAGGGACCTGAAGGTACCCACAGCTGGGCCTGAGCGTGAAGGGAAGCCTGCTCCCTTAGAAACCATGGTAACAGGACCCAGGGACCTTGGGGAAACACTGGCTGCAGGTTTGTGTATGTGGAGAGGTGTGCATGTGTGTGTGGGTGTGGCTGTGGGTGAGGGTGTGCATGTGTGTGCTGGGGAAGGAGCCCAGGAACTCACCGCTGAGCTCCACCCCCAGCTCCATGACCAAGGACTTTAAACAGGTGTGTTAAAGACTCAGATTTAAATTGTCTACAGGGCATCCAGATGAAGTGTGGAGAAGGGAGAGAGGCAGACAGAGAGACAGAGGCAGAGATAGACAAGCAGAGGCAGAGAAAGAAATAAACAGACAGAGACAGAGAGAAAGAGAGAGAGCCAGGCAGTACCTAGGCAGCCCTACGATCCCCAGTGAAAGCAGATGGCAGCCCATCCTGGGGATGAAGGAAGTGGGCGGGCTGTAGAGATATTTAGAAGGAAGAATGAGAAAAAGAAAAGAAAACAAAGAGCAGAATTTTCCAGGAAGACAACTGAGATTAGTTTCTTCAGCATTCCAAGCACTCAGCTCTGCATTTATCCACTGTCTATAACCCCAACAAATCTAAAACAAAGGACAAGTTTAGGAAAAATAAGTTAGAGGTGTGTGGCTGTACTCCCCGTTACTCAGGAGACTGAGGCAGGTGTGTAAGTGCGAAGCCAGCCTGGGCAGCTTAGAGAAACCCTCTCAAAATTAAAGTAAGTAAATAAATAAATAAAAAATAAAAAGGCCCAAGGTTGTAGTTCCTGTGGCTGGGAACCTGACCCTGACACCTGTCCCAGGTGCAAGAAACCCTGAAGCCCTAACTAAGCAGCACAGTCCCTGGTCTGGTCTACATACCCAAACAGACCCAGCTACCGTGCTCACCTGTGTCCTGGGCTCTGGGTTCTAATCCTACACAGGGCACTAAAAGTAGAGCTCCAGGGCTGGGGGTGTAGCTCAGTGGTAAAGCACTTGTCTGGCATGCCTGAGGCCACAGGCTCAATTCCTAGTAAAACAAAAGGAAAGGAAGAAAGGAAGGAAGGGAGGGAAGGAGGAAAGGAAAGAATTTGAAGATGAATCACTCTCTCCAGAGCTCTCCCTAGACATCTTTCCTATGGGCTGATGGACCAGGACTGCAGAGGGGACAGGGAGAGGACAGAGGACATGAGCTTCACTGCCTTCTCCACAGTGGCCAGCAATGCGTGACCCACAAGGGACAGAAGTCACTCTGTGTGCTGTGGCCACTTTTGTCTTGGTGGCTTTCAGTAGAGGTAAAGAAGCACGGGTTGCTCAGAGAGCCGGGCTGAGGCTGAGAAAGGCATCCTTTCCGCCCCGTCTTTCACCTCCTCTTTGTCACCATCCCCATTTTTCATTTTTCCTTCCAGATTTTTAGTCAAAGAGAAGATATCCTTGTGGTTTTACATGCTGGATTTATTTGTAAATGCTCCCAAATTAAAAAAAAAAAAATCAAGCCAAAGTGGCCTTCAAAGATTTGCTCTTCAGACTGAGTCTTTTCTTGGAAAGGATGGAAATCAAGACTACAAGGCTGGGGGTGTGCCTCAGTGATAGAGAGTGTGCTTTAGTGTGTGAGGCCCTGGGCTCAATCCCAGGAAGGGAGGGAAGAAGCAAGGAAGGAAGAGGGAGGAAACAAGAGAGGGAGGAAGAAAATGACAAACTAGAGTCCAGCTCAAATAAATAAATATACAGACCCAGCATCTCACCGAAAGGCTCACCTGTCAGATGAGCCCCGATAGAGCAGCAACCTGAAAGTTCAAGCCACTTATTTTCAGACCATGATTTTCATCCTCTGGCTAAGGCACGTGGCAGAGCAGGCCTGTCACCAGCATCCTGGAGTGAGTTACCAGGTAACTCTGAACGGAGCTATTCCTGAAGGTCTGTTCTTGATAGACAGTGAAGTGACTGAGGTGGAGTTTTTGGTGATTTATAGTTATTAAATCCGATGAGGAGAATGGCAAACTTGTGTATCTTTCTTATAACACCGTATGAACACAGTCACTCTCTACACCTGGAGAAGCGTCTGGAGAAGCGTCTCACGACACACAGGTAATCAAAGGGCGGGGAAGGTGGTTGACAGTGACCTTCTATCATCCCTGCGATAGGGAACCCGCAAGATGAATGCTGCAGTCTTCAAATGTCTCGCGTTTTCCCACCTGCTATAATTAACACGGCATGCTTCTGAGTAGCAAGGGGTCCTGGAGGAAAAGGTTACAGCAAGTGGATATTTGAGGGCTGAGATTGCTAGCAAAGGTGTGCTGAATCGCGTTTGCTTCGTCTAACCCTCCTTTGTGTGCACGCTCCACTGTTGGAAGAAACCACGCCAATCCCAGCTGTAAAGACATCTACAAATGTAGCAGTTTAACGTAGCTGGGTTCAGCTGATGTTAGATTCAAGTAAACTACCTTAAATGATTAAAAAAAAAAAAAAAGTGTCCCCAGACAGTGGGGACGTTCCTGTCGAGAGCCACAAACTGGCTTGTCCCTAATGCCCAAGCCAAGAGCCATAACGGGCTTCATGTTTTACAGCATCTTCTGCTATGGGTCCTACACTCTGATCTTCTTTTTTATCAGGCTAAAGAGGATATATTTTATCACAATGGCTTTGTATCCAATGTATACAGGCCAACACAAATAGGGTATTACAAGTTAAAGAACTGTACCTCAGGCACCATTTTATGAGAACTAGTGTTTACATCAAACAATACATCCTAAGTACTTTATATTAAGCGTGGACAAATCATTTGCCTGAGGATTAGGTGTTGTGCCGTTGAAACATAATCCTTCTGTTGATTTTTTCCTTAACTGCCAAGCCAAACATGGTCAAAGGAGGAACTATGAGCGCTACCACAGGAGAAACTGCATCCTGCATTTCAAGCGTAAAATAAAAACTGAAGCCGAAACTAGAATAAGAGACCAACATCAATTGTACGCTTTGATTTGCATACGCGTCTGTCTCTGTGGTGCCTAATGTACATCTCTGGCTGTGCTGTCATGACCAGGGTGTACCAGTTTCATTGCACTGTCAATTAGACAATGTAGAAAAAGAAAGCAGTGCCCAGTAGAAGCCATCGAGACCCCCCCGAATTCCCACCCACCCGGCACGCTCCATAGTAGCCCCCTCGATTCTTCTCAGCCACCCCATCAGGAAACAGCGAGACACGGAGGGGGAAAGTCCTAGGGAGCAGCTGACTCTGATCTCTTGGGCTAGGACCTTATTCTTTAAGGCACTGTAAAAACAATTAGTAAATAAGTAGACTCGTGGTCACCAGAGGATGGGAAAGGGCAGGCAGGAGACAGAAAGATCAGATAACAGGTACCAAAGTACAGTTAGCTGGGAAGGGAGTCAGTTCTAGTGTTCTGCAGAACAGTACAATGACTGTTGTTGACAGTCCTTTATGATTTATTTTATAAATAAGTAGAAGAAAGGACTTCAGAGTTTCCCAATGCAGAGAAACGATAAATGTTGAAGGAGATGGAGCTGCTAATGACCTTAATTTGACAATTACCCCCTGTAATACATGAATCAATTCAGCATTTTGTGCTCCATAAATATGTACAATTATTATGTGTCAATTACTTTTTTAACTTTTAAAAAATAATTCATAGCCATAGTGCATATTTTTACACTGGAGATTTTATTAGATGGTCTTTAAATTCCTATAATGTGGGATTAATCTAATAGTCAAGGACATTTAAAAAAATTCAAAGGAAAATTCTATCATAGCAAATCCTTGCCTTATCCCAAATTCCATAAACGAAGGTTTGCCATGTGAAGGAAACATATAAATTAGTGGTTGGACAGAGCGACTAGATACTCATGAAAGAGGGCTTCCAGAACTGCTTCAGAAAGTAGCAAGAGTGATGGGACAAGTGTATTCAAAGCAAGGGGAGGGTCTTTTGAGGGGAATCGATGGCAAGGTGTCTTTTACTGTAATAATTTTTAACTTAAAAATTAAAAATAAAGTAGTAGTTAAGAATAGCTATTTATTAAAATTTTAAAAAAAAGAATAGCTATTTAATCCTGAGTAATTTGCTTACTCTTTCTGTGCATCAGTTTCCTGTAAAATGGGAATGATAGTGCGAACAAACTTGTTAAATTTCCGTGACTATTAAATGAGATCACCTACAGGAAATACCTCTTCGTCTTCTCCCTCACTTCCTGTTACAGTAGTGCTGCTGGGGACCCTGGGGCAGGAGCAGGCCTCCTCTGGTAGCTTTCTTTGTGCCTCCCAGTCTGTTTTCCCATCAGCACAGAAGCTGGCTGTAAGCAGGAGAGGCTTGGAGGGACAACACTTGAGTTGGCAGGAACTCTTCTCCATGTGCACTTCTATGACCCAGGGAAGGCAGTTACCTTAATGTCCCAACTTGGGACCTTCTCTTCTAGACTAAGTGTGTGTAGATGTTGCTTCTCTGTGGACCCATCTGCTAAAGCCTTGCCGCCCTCACAGATCAAGTAAGAACCTGGGAAATATAACATTGTTCCCAACAGTGGAACCTTCGTAGACCTGATCTATAGGGAGTCTGTGATAACGATTATTTTTCAAATAATAATTGTTTTATTCGGCCAAGTTAACGTCCTATTGGAAAAAATGTACAGGTCACAAACAGATTACTCAGGTAAGTTACTAAATGCTTTCTTGGACATATAACTCATAACAAATCCTATATGTGGCAAGCATCGTACCTAGTACTGGGGTTACAAATATTCTTTCCTCATTCGTGCACACGTTTCCTTCATTTCTTTGGCATTTATGTACTAGTCCTTGTGACACACCCTGGGGACACACAAGTAAGACAGACAGGTGCAGATCATGTCTCATATCCTTGGTCCACGGGTTTCTGACTGACCGACACCATGTAAGTACTCATCAAATACTTACTGCAGGAGAAATTACAGGGAGTTTCTTATTTGTCCAGACCTTATTTTTGTTATGGAGATCTAATCCAGCCAGGCACAAACCAGAGCAAGTAAACATGATTGGCCTGTGATCCTCCCTCGCAATCTACCATCCACAGACTCATGTGGGTCCCCTTGCTGGACAATACCTGATTGACAGCACAAACGAGAGAGGGTCTCATTTCGGGTGTTCTGGAAGCCTCAGAGATGGATGAGGGAGACCACATCCAACACTGCAGTCTTCCCTAATGTATCTCTGCTTGTCAAAACTAAATGTACATTCCTACCTGGGTAGCCTTAGAGAATGGCTTCCAGGATCCCTGCAGATACCAAAGTCCAAGGATGTTCCCATCTGTTATATAAAATGCATAGAATCTATACATACATACCTACGCATACACTTTTTTTTTTTTTTTGGTTTTTTGAGACAGGGTCTTGCTATGTAGTTCAGGGAGGCCTTGAACTCACTATTTAGTCCAGGCTGGCCTTGAACTCACAGCATTCAGCAATCCTCCTGCCTCAGCCTCCTGAGTGCTGGGATTACAGGTATATCCCACCACACCCGGCTTTACCCATATACTTTAAATTCTCTCTAGATTACTTATAAAATCTAATGCAACATAACCTCTATGTAAATAGTGGTTATATTGTATTGCTTAGGAAATGATGACTAGAGAAAATGTCTAAGCCAGGGCATGTCTGTAATCCCAGCTACTCCCAAGGCAGAGGCAGGAGGATCTGAAGTTCAAGATCAGTATGGGCAACTTAGTGAGAATTTGTCTCAAAATAAAAAATTCTGGTGATGTAGTTCAGTGGAAGAGCACTTGCCTAGCATATACAAGGCCCTAGTTCAATTCCCAGTATCATAAAAATTAAAAACAGAAGAAAAGTTTGTACCCGTTCACTACAGTGAGAAGTTTTTCAAACCTTTGGCCCACAGCTATCTGAGTCCACAGATATGGAAGGCTGGCTATGGAGGGACAACCACATGTGAAAACTGAACAACTAGAGTTCCTTTCCCATTGAGTTGCCTAGAAAATACTAAAAGCCGAGTTCCATCAGCAAAGAGTGGACAAGCCAGGCAGTGTGAGTGATGGGCAGGAGTAGGGCAAGGGCTCTTCCTCATCTCGAAGTAAATGTGGTAAAGTTCTGGTACGGTCAGTCCCCAGCCTGCATCTACACTGCCTTGTTTGTGACTTCCTCCCCGGTGCCCCCATTTAAGTCTGGAGTTAGTTGAGGAGAATTCTCACAAAGCTCACCGGGCCCTTTTTTTCTCATTAGCCTCCTGGCATTTGGGACAAAAGACACTGCACACATTTTTATGCACCTTGCAAGTTGCAAGCGTATTCAAGAGCCCTCATTCTACCCACGTATGGTGGAGCATACCTATAGTACCAGTACTGAGGGGAGCTGAGGCAGGAGAATTGAAAGTGAAAGTCCCCAAGACTTAGGCAAGACTTTGAAGACTTATCAAGAATGTGTCTCAAAATTTAAAAATAAATTAAAACCATAAAAAGGACTGGGGGTGTAGCTCGGTGATGGAGAACTCCTGGTTTGACCCCCAGTACAGAAAACAAAACAAAACAAAAAGCCCTTCACTCACGACCCTATACAGGCATCACCTTCAATTTTAGGGTTGAAGATTTAGCTCAAGTGATAGAGTGCTTGCCTAGCAAATGCAAGGCCCTGAGCTCGATCCCCAGCACCACCCCCCAAAAAAGCCCTTCATTCTATTGTTTTTAAAATGGTTAAACTAAAATATTCAGCAGTATTAATCAACGAATAGTTCTTTTCACATACAAATCTTGCCTACCACCTTGTCCATATGCTTCTGTCACCTGGGAGGGGCATTTCCAACAGATTTTGATGTTTTAATACCTGCCGTTCTGAATCCTATTTTTCTCCAATCATCCTGCACAGAGAAACATGGCAGTGAATACTGCATAACGGATGTCTTTCTTGTTCTGGGGTTGGACGGTTTTCTAGCATGGGTCTCTCGTGGGGTTCTGAAGTGTCACAAACCATCCTGGAATGGTTAGCACGTGAATTGGCACATGGTGTCTCTCACATCTACAGCTTGTGCCGTAGAGATCAGAGACACCGAAATGCACCGTTACAGCACACGAAGACACCTTCTCCCCAGGCTTCTGTTACATAATTTTCAAGTCTGTGCAAATATTCCAGGAAGCACGCCCCACCCTTACTTCATTTACTGAAACAATGGGACTGAACCTCTTCAGTATTTCTGTATTTTCTCCGTCCGGGGAACCCGCCTGCTCTAAGGCAGCCGCTTCCTTATGACTTGGTGTTACAAGCGCTGAGTAATCAAAAGGACATGTGTGCTGGCTCCCGATGGAAAATAATGAAGTGTCAGTTTGTTAGACACTAATGACTCTCCCATCCAAACTTAAGCACCTTTTCTACTTTGCTGAGAAAGAAAAGGGAAAACACCACCAGATAATCAAATGGTTTAAATTATTGAGCGCGATGTTCACATACATAACCCAGTTTTCTGAAGAAATGATGTAGGCTTTGCTATGGACAAACTCACCTTAGAGGAAGGTTTAGGAGGACATCTGTTTTTAAAAGAACTTGTACCTGCGACCTATCAGGGACTGTGGACTTTGAAGTTTTCTTCTGGTTCAGCTTGTAAGTTAATCTGTCCCTCCTCCGCACTGCTTCAGGATTTGTCTAAATTCTATTTCTGACCTTAGTGCCTTTTTTCTTGTCTTGTCTTTCTTTTCTCTTTTCTTTTTCTTTTCCCTGTTCTCTCCTCTCTCTCTCTCTCTCTCTCTCTCTCTCTCTCTCTCTCTCTCTCCTTTGATACTGGGGATGACATGTGGGGCTTTTGCATTGAGTTACATTCCCTGAATTTATATATTTGTTTGTTTTGCAGTTCTGAGGACTGAACCCGAGAACTGTGCACTGAGCTGCGTCCTAAGCCCTTTTTATTCTTTATTTGGAGACAGGGCCTCAATAAGTTGCCAAGCTGTCCGGGTTGGGCTCAAACTCGTGATCCACTTATCTTCCTCCAGAGTGTCAGGATTACACTCTGTGCCATCACACCTAGTTTCCATCTTAGTTTTTATATTTTGAGAGAGGGTCTTAGTAACTCACTAAGTGGGCTTTCACTTGCGATTCTCCTGCCTCAGCCTCCGTGCTTTCCCATGTACCTCTTTCACTGGACCGTAAGTTGCTCCGAGGAAGAACCCTGGCTCGCTCATCCGTGCACCTCCAGACCCTACATTCAGCTGCCACTTAACAAACTCTCTGCCAGCGGCTGTCCTCGGCACCGCCCTCCAGAGCCTGCACCTCTGAGTCGCTCAATGAAATTTTCAAGTAAGCCAAGTTGCATTCGTTGCTGCCCTTGACCTTGCCATTCCATCTTCTTTCCAACTTAATTCTTATCCATTGGTGCATTTATCAAGCTGGACCCTTTTGCACGGAGGCTCTGGGTACAAAATTCCCACAGCCAGCAGCATGGAAGGAGCCGAGAATGTGCCCAGCCGCTGACGGCCCAGGGCACTGTTGGGCGACAATGTTTTGAAAGACTTAAACCTACATTCCTTATAACCTGTGGCCCTACCGAGACCATGTCCTGGGGCGGGGTATTCTGGGGCAGCGAGGCGCCTACGTGGTCTTGGCCCCATTACACTTTCCTCCCAAGCCGCTGACTCACCCCGGAGGTTGAGCAAGAGGCCACCTTCCTCCTCCTCACGTCTTCACCTGCACAATGGGGATGAGGAGAATCCAAGTGACTGACATTGCTCATGGAGAGGAGGACAGGAGGAAAGGCAATTTTATTAAGTGTTTAAGGCCACTAAGAATTTTTATAAAGAGGTCACAGTGAAAGTGAAGGAAGTGATAAATCCTTTCTTTCTCCCGAAAGCGTCAAGAAAAGTCTCATCTTTGTTTCAGCCACTTACTGTTTTAAGACCCCTTGTGTACGTTTCCTCTTGAGAACCCCAGAGAACATTGAGGGGTGCAGTGCCCCCCATCACGTGGAAGGAGCACCACGGAGTGACAGATGGAGGAGGAGGCATTTAGGGGTCCCAACCAACACCTTGATCTTACAAAGGAACCCACAGAGAGCCATAAAGGCTTACAGACCTTTCCAGAGTCCACGTGGCTAATCACTGCAAAGCTAGCGCGAACCCCATCAGATCATAATTCTTGGAATTCTTAACTGGAACCTTCCCCACACTTCTGCTAGGGCAGTAAACAGAGATAACCTTTCTGAAAGCAACTTAGGCAATCTTTTACAATAGCTTTAAATATGTGCATATAATTTGACCCAGAAATTCCACTTCCAGGAATTTTCCATGAGAAAGTGATCAGAGGACTGGGCGGTGGCCCTGTGGTAGAGCACTTGCCTAGTATATGAGAGGCCCTGGTTCAATCACCAGTACCAGGAAAAAAGAAAAGAAAGTCATCAAAGAAGAACCTATCACTCCCTTGCCTTAGGCATGTAATAAATTTTTTGTTCATTTCCCTATATAAAAAAAGTAATCAGAGAAATGCACTATGATTTAGACACAAAGATGTTCATAGCATGGTAATTCATAAAGAGAGACAGAAATGTATATTCACAGTAAGAATGGATTTATTAAATAATAATATCTATATAGGGAAAACTACATATAGAGCTATATTGCAGAAGACTGTGTTACCAGTATACTGAAAGAAAAGGATGGGCAGAAAAACAACATACTCACAAGGGTTCAAGTTACATAAGAAATCCGAGGGAGGTAAAGAATAGCCCAGATGAAACTGGGACAAGGTAAAGCTGGAGTTGTTGGTGTCATACATGTACCATCTTTGGCTGAAATCTTTGTGGCCTTTTAGGGACTTTAAAGTGCTGCTACTCTGGGTGCACTGGATTGTTAGACATTTAAGCTAAAGTCACCAAATAGAAAAAGATGTTAAAAGGATCAATGAATATAGGGAGAAAGTAGAGGTCAGGAATAAGGATTGGCAAAAAAAGAGAGTTGTCAGAAGGGTGTAGTTTGAAATGAGAATTGAGGTAGAGATATGAGTGGAATTGGGTGGGGCCCTGAAGAAGAAAAAGAGATGCCTGGTAGACTCTAACCGGCTAGTTTCATGATGAGACATCTACAAGATAAGAGGGGTAGGCGATGATGGTAAAGGGTATCCAAGACCTAATAAGCGAGGTAAAAGTAAGCAGATCACCTACATAGACTGATTCTCGGCAGTTTGGTAAGTTAGAAGAAAGAAGGTGTTCTTTGCAGGGATTCTGAAAGCCTGTGTGTGGAATTGTAATTACAACCATTCTACATCTTTACAGCAATATAATTAATAAAGCAAACAATAGTTAACCAATGTCTGTAAAGTCAAATGAACCCAGGCTTAGATCCCAACTTTGCCATTTACTTCCTGGCTATCCTGGGACTCAGTTTCCTGATCTGCTAAATGGGAATAATCATAACCTACTGCACAAAATGAGTATAAAAACAAAATGAGTTAGTAGGTGTAAAATGCCTAGTACATTACAGGCTTTCAACAAACATTTGCTTCTCCTCACCTCATCAATCTGTGCCAATGCCCAGCAATAATGGAAAGAAGAAAATAGAGGGCAACAAGGAGAGAGACTCAAGCTTTCAGGGATGCCCCATGTCCCTCTGGGTTTCATAGTCGAGATGGTTTCGATCCGGATGTACTTGAGCTTCGGCTGATTTCTTTCTTCCTGGCAAAGGCTGCTCGCACCTCATCCTAGATGCGCTTGCTCCACACACCAGATGGTCTGCAGGTTTAACTGAAGGTCTTGGTTTCAGAGAGGAGCCAGGGGACTAATTGTGTACATAGGAAATATTTGTGGTTTTCAAACACTCCCACTTACTGATTCCAGAAAATACGGCTCACACATCCATAACTACACCCCAGGGTGACCCCCACCTACTATGTGCAGGGTCCTCACCCTCCAGAATTCAGATGACCCCAAAACTTAGCTCAACTCTCAGTATCTGTCCACAACACACACTGGTGACACTTTTGGCAGGAGTATTTGTCAAAGCCACCACGGGCTGTGTGGTCAACTGTTTTCTTCAAAATACTAGCCAGTTTTAGACATACATATTCACAGATCTCCAGTTTGGAAGACTTCGTCAAAAGATTCCATTTTTTTTTTTATCTTTCCCTCCTTTTATTTTTTTTTTAATTTTTTATTTTTACCAAGAACATGTATTGGTACATTGTATACATAATGATCATAATCAACATGGTTATTTTGTACCTGTACATGATACATCTTGATAAGATTCCATTTTTTTTAAAGATATTTTATTCTATTTTCTGTATTCTGCCCGCTAGGAGACTCTTTTTCTAGTGAGTTGAAATCTGTTCACCTTCACCTATCATTTCCATTAATTCCTCTTAGCTCTACTTTCAGATCAAAAAAGCAGACTTGAAATTCCTCCCTTTTTCTCGGGTGTCTCATAATCTATAATAGATGCACAGAAACGGGATTATTATTCAGTCTCACAGGCTATTGTTAGAGCTGTATTCTACAAGCAAAAATTTAAACAATAAATGGCTCTGAATGACCAATTTAGAAAACTTCTGCTATAGCCAGGGGCATAGCTCAGTGGCAGAGTGTTTGCCTAACATGCAGGAAGCCTTTTGTTCCATCCCTAATGCTGCAAAAAGATGAAAAAGAAGGAGGAAGAGGAGTGAGGAGAAGCAGAAGTCTTCACCCAAAATATTTCCCAGAACCTCTAGAAACCAAATTAAAGTGCAAAAGTACTCAATGTTAAAAGTAAAATGAAGACAAAGACCTTTACTACCTGCTCCTCCTTTCTACACATTTAGATCTGGTTTCATCAGCCAGCTAAATGGGGGGTAAGGCAGCCATTATTGAAGAGTGAGAATTCATTCTTCCTGCAAGAAAGACAGAGCAACCCAGACACCTTTCCAAGCAGGTGGGTAACCTCGGCAGAAGGCACTTTAACCTCCAAGATGTACTCCAGATGTGAGTATTTTAGTTATTAGTATTATCACCAATATCCATGTTTTTATATGGAGAGCAGTTTAGATCATCAAATAACTATGAGAACAAACATCTAATCAGATGATCATCAGAAAAAGAATTTTTTTTTTTTTACCAAGAACATGCATTGGTACATTGTATACATAATGATCCAATCAGACTGGTGTCCACATAAGAGACCAGGACACCAACACACACAGAATCCAGACCGTGTGAGGACACAGGGAGAAGTCAGTCATCTACAAGCCAAGGAGAGACCAGCCCTGCCTACACCATGGTCTTGGACTACAGACTCCAGAACTGTGAGGCAATCAATTTCTGTTATTGGAGACACTCGTGGTACTTCATTATGGCCTCTCCAGCTAACTTCCACCCCAGGTGGCCTTGCTTCTGAGTTCTCTGTGGATACAGACACTCTCGTGTGTTGTGTCACAAATTGGGTAAGTCACAGCGTCACCAGCTGCTCCCCTGAAGCCTTGTGCACCTTCGTCTTAGGAAATGGATACTCATCAGAGGGACAGAAAGTCGATGGCACTTGTCTGCCTGCTCTGTTCCTCAAAGCAGGTAGTGTGAGCTGACTCATGACCCCAACTTCACTGCTCGGCTGTGTGGCTTCACCCACAAATCTGATGGGCCAGAGAGGTCCTGCTGAGAGCCTGGGATGGTTTCTTCTCTGAAACCCGCACCTCTAAAACACATCCACGAATACAACTCCACATGAGGGGCAGCAGTGTCAAAAACATGAGTGGAAGGTTTGAATCTATCATGTTTAAATAGGTCAATCTGGAATCTACAGCAGCAGAATCAAGGAGACAGGATCACCCAGACTGCCTCATTTCAGATGACTCTTCCCTCCCCCACCATTCAGGCACATGGCCAGCCTCTCAATTAACTGCTCACTTCCAAAACCCAGGTGTGGATACAGATGCTCCATTTGAGCAGAAAAGAACACTAGATATTAATGATCAGCTGTCACTGGTGGGAAGAAATAAAAGGACCTTGCATCTTTCCACTTTGCATGCACCAAGTCTCTC